>JAVQJL010057215.1:0-29039 GCA_036024295.1 Nannoperca obscura
ACTCTATTTTCTATTCATTTCACAACGTATGGTGGTGAATAAGTGTGACTTTTCATGGAAAACACAAAATTGTTTGGGTGACCCCAAACTTTTGAACGGTAGTGTATATATATATACAACGGTAGTGTATATATATATATACACTGTATATATATATATAGTTGGTGTCTGGATCCAGTCATGATCAATCAGGTGACCTTGTTCCCATACCTTTAAAGCTCCATTGAGTCATTTTGTTGTATTAAAATTTAAAAAGTAGCTATCAGTTTTAACAATAGAAAATATTGTTGGGTAATTCTATGCACTAGCCTGTAAAGTTAGTTTGTTTGCATGAACATTCTGAGTTAATATATGAATCCTTAGAAAAACACATTGAAGTTCCTCAGATGCTCCAATCCTGTGCTTCCCTTTCATCCTTTACTGAGAGATGGGCTAAAGGAGTGCTGCATACACACTAGCTTCCCACTCACACAGCCTCCACTGTAATTACTGAGGCTTTTCACAGAGCTGCTTTTGAACATCATGCGCCGACACCGTATGATCACACCTCACCAAGCTTACTCCCTGGGATATGAGATTGTGGTCACAGCGGCCGCCAACCTTGTGCCTGTTGCTGCCTGTTGTGTTACTTCCTTGGCATGGTGTTCCTGTGCATCAGGAGTTACATGGCACTGACCCTGTAAATACAGCATGACTAAACAGCGAGTAATGAAAGCTCTGTCTGGTGTCTGTACAAACAGCTTATCCCTCAACCTGGGCTTACACTGTAACATGTCGACAACCTCACTTTCCCTCCCTCACTCTCTTTCTACATGTGCCAGAGTGATAGGAATCTCCCCAGGCTCCTTCATTCCCTTTGCTGGGCAAACCAGGATTCACGTTGTCTGCTTTTGTCTGCTATTCTCTCCAGATATTTAGGCATTCATCGCTCCTATTCGTGACTCCTTTGGGCCTTGTAACTGAGGCCTGCCTCCAGACATTACCCTGGAGAAGAGACAGAAGAGAAGAAAGGGGGGGGGTTAGAGAAACGAGCCACAGACGGTAGAGGGCTTATCTGCTCTGAACACCCGAGTGTCGGCAGCTCCCCAAATGCTATGAATATCTTTGCCTCTATGTGTGTTTATTAAGCAGCAGGAAACATTTTTTTTTTTGCAAGGCAGGCAAAGGGAATTGCGCGTGTGTGTAGTTGCCACAGTGTGTACACTTCATTTCAGCAAAGATGCAGTTTTCCTCTGCAATACAAGGAAGTTATTAACAGTGTACTGGTGTCACGGAGAGGCTACAGAGCCAGACCGCCTCAGATGAAAAGAGAAGAATATCTGTTATTAAAGCGAGCCAACACTGAAGGGAGAGCACATTGCTGATAGATTGCATGTAATGAAGGATTTATATTGAGCCATTATCACTGAAGCACCCCCTATATTCAACATATCAAATGATTACCAGGCAATATAAAGTAAATGGCTTTTTGGTAATGATTCTTAAGTTTTTTACTGTCAACAAAACAAGTCATATCTGCCCAATAACAGATAGTGTATGCTTGCAAAGCATGATAAGAGATTAAACTCACAAATATGAGATAATTGATATTAGGAGAATCAAAGCCCAAAACAATCTCCTCTCTGTTTGCTAATGTTGTGTTGTAATGTCATTGCTCTGATAGTCACGCAAAACTGATAATTTGAAGCCGCCTCCTGGAGTCACCCAGCTTACATGCAAGTAAATATAGTATCTGCTCAAATATTCATGTTTTCGGATTCGAAACAAAACTGTGTTTTTTTTTCTCTATTCTGCACGCAGGACGTCTATCACAGGGACCGCAGTCACGAATGGAAATGAGACATGTTTCCGGATATAAATTATGCAGCAGCATTGGTCTGCATTTTGCAACTCAGAGTCCAGAGTGTCTGGGGTTAAAATTCATCGTCTGATTTCATGCAGGTCAGTGGTTTTCTTGGGTAAACGCACCTACCCCTATCTGTGTGCTGGTTAGTGCGCTTGCGTGTCTCGCCACACCGCGCTATATCTGGCTGCCAAAAGGCTGCCAACTTGCATTGCTCTGTCTGAAAGCTTTCAGAGCAAACTCTGGCAGGGAGCTGTCGTTGGGAAAAGGAGTTGGATGTGTTGTTTATGAGATAAACAAGAAGGGTTGCACAGGGCTTTGTGTTCAGCACTTTTGATTTGAGGAGCTTCAAACCACAATGGAAGTTTAAAGGAGATTTTAATTGCAGTGAGTAGCTACAGCACCTATTAGATTAAATTAGAACTGCAGGGGAATTTTAGTGACCCATTGGCTCATACCCAAGTCATCTAGTCCCAATGTTGTGGGTCAATAAAAATAATCTACTCACCAAGTTAAAGAAAATGGAGTGGTCAGATGATTCGACAGATTTAAAGGTTGGGTAGGCAGTATTTTCTTTTTGCATCATTGTAAATGAAGTGTTCTGAGAGCAAACCTCTACTTCAGCCCCTCCTTTTGGCTCAGTTTTCAGGTTTCAGAAAAAAAAAAAATCTAGCCCGTGACGGGAGATTTTAACCAATCACACGTTATTTCCGAGAAATTGTATTGGCTGTACAAATGCGTCCCGGCTCCAAGTGGAGCTTCGCGCTCATCGATGTGGCAAAGAGGCTTGTTGACAAACACGAGGGAGCAGTGGTATATGTGTGTCGTGTACTAGCTTCTCTTCCCGCTGCTGGATGGTGTTGCAGCTGCCTCTAATGCCTGGGGTGCTGTGCACTGCTGCCGCAAAGCACTGTAGGGGACGCCTTTGAGAAGAGGAGGCGAGAGGGACTGAGGTCTCAGTGAGGCCCACGCCACGGAGAGCGATCCCTACGAGGCACAAGGTTACGCTGAGCGAAATTCCTTCTGCTGCTGAAGTTGTGGGTTTGGTGGGAGGGACTCAACGGAGTGGTACGATGCTGTATCTTCAAATGTAACTGTCTGAGGTAAACATTTGTCACAATTAACAATCTGACTTTCACCAGGCACGAGCACAAACAGTTTTCCTCTGCAATAAGGGGTTATTAATGACATTTCAGGTGCACTTACTTTCTGTTTTACCATATAAAGTGGTTGTCATAAAGCGATGTTGGCATGTTTCCAGATCTTAGGGATTACTTTGGTGACTACAGTTATCATAACCAAAAGAAACAGTGTGACCAAAACTATGAAAATAAACACATGTTGTGATAAACTGGACGAGTAACCCACTCAGCTTTACCGTTGGGTGTGGTCAGAATTGTGCACTGTTGCACCTGTACCTACACCCAACAGTGATGTCATGGTGTACTAACACACTCTGCAGTACACTGTTGCATCACTGGAGCAAGGGGAGAAGTTAAACCACTGGAGGTTAGCAAAAACAACATTTTCAGTTGCTTATTTTGCTAATTTAAGTAACAGAATCTGTTTTGCTGCTCTAATCCCAAGTAATGATCGTCACTGTCTTATCTGTACAAATTTTCTATTGATAATATTCATCAAACACCAACACAGCAATTAAGCTATTTTCCCTATTACAGTTGTAATGACAACAAACCAAATCTTTGTTTCTCAGAATTGCATCATTGCTCATCAGTAAATATCAATTAATTGCAGCAAGCATGAAAAAAGCTCTCAGCTGGTGGGAACAAGGTGTGTAAATCTCCTTTGTCTGTAAAAATCAAGAGGGGAGGTAAGACGGCAGCCAGGCCACATTGCCAAGTGATTTACGTTGACATCCACCCAGTCATTATTCCTACAACAACACCCCAAACTATCTTGACTCATCCCTCTTCTCTGGCATCCATAACTTGTAACTGGAAATTCCCTCAATAAATCTGTTGGATTACGTACCTGCATTGTGCAGAACTGAGAGACAAATGACACAGAATGCTGTTCTATCACCTGCGTGTGTTTTTAAATTGGCTCCTGTGAGATTCATCTCTTTCTAAAATTATAATGACACCTCAGCTTTGACTACACCTGAGCTTGTTCTGCTTATGAATTACACACTAGCCTCTAATGCAGATTGAATTATACAAGGTACCTTCGGGGTATTGCCTCTGTCTCTTGGTCTTTTTATATTACTAAGCAGGTTTGTTAATATAATTTGTAAAAGCCTTTGTCACAGGCCCTCCAGTATAACTGCACTGACACACGGACAGAAGGATTTTTCATAAAGAGATATTGTTTTTTCTGCCTGTTTAGTTTGAAGCATTATAGGTTTATGGATGGAGGGAAATGCAGAGGCGGGCAGCAGGAGGAGTTTGTTTGGATGAGACCCAGGATGGCGATATCCTATTATGTAGGCTGTCACTTTGGGCGTGACAGCCAAAAGCATCTGACACGCTATATGCTTTTACAGCAACAATAAGATTTGCTATCATTTTTGAACAGGGGTCAGGAGGTGGATAAAACATGCTCGTTCAGGTTCATTTTACTCCCTGACCGCAATGTGTTTTCTTTCTGCATAAGGTAATTTGCCTTAAAGGGTCATTTGGGTATTTTTAAACCTGGGCCCTATTTTTATTTTATTTTACATTGATTGGAGTGTAAATGAATAATAGAAGGTACAAAAAGTTTTTGACTTGGTCCAGTAGATTGCCTTCACCAGCAGCCGTGTGTAGGGATCCTACACATAATGTTGTCAGACAACATTCATAATAACAATCGGAGCCTGTCAGTGGCAAAAACAAGCACTTTTAATGGACGTACTTTTGAATTGCCCTCAAACGATTACGTTGCAGTCCTTGTAGCCCGTTTCACGGCTGCCGACTGAGGCGATCTACTGGAACAGTTCCAAAAATGTTTGTACCTCTTCGTCATTTACACCCCTAAAATATGTCAAAATAGGGCCCAGGTATAGAAATAGCAGATTTACTTAAAAATAATACAAAATAAGTAGTTTATTTGTCTCCTTGGGGAAATTCACTTTTTTTTTTTTTTTACTATTCTGTTATGTTTTCTTCATTTTTACACACACACATACACACACACACACAAGCTTGAAAGCTTGAAAACATACAAACACCAGACCTATAGATGCATTATTTTGGAGAGATGCCAGAGAACTTCTGATGCCACTCCAATTTTCCGTTGGTTTGTTATCCCATACTTTTAAGATGCCAGGATAGTTTTATTTTGTACAAGCAAATAAAATTCGTATGCTTTAAATATGTCAAACAGAGTTAGAAATCTACATATGGAGACCATAAAAAAGAAGGGCACAAACTTGAGCAAGGCATAAATCCCTGTGGCGCTCTGGTGGAACTTTTGAGTAGAACAGTAGGACATTATAGTTGTGCAAGGCAGCACACAGGTGTAAATGTCTTTATTGAAATGTTTGTTTTTTTCCAACATTGGAATGGCATGGCTGAAAAATATTCCTCAAGTGATTAAAAATCAACATGAACTGTAAACATTTGACTTGCCTCCAAACTTTGCTTCAAACATGTAAAACAGTGGCTCGCTTTTAAACAAATTTTTTTCATAATTATTTCATTTAAAAATGTTAAACTCCTTAAAACATGCATTTGATAGAGAACAAGAAACATGCCTTTGTGCCTAAATTGAACAAGATGCTTTTTTATTTTCAGTTCTTTTTGGCATCACTTATCTTTGATCCCTCGAAGCCAAGACTAGACAGACCATTCTTTCTAATCACAGTGTTTGAAGGAGATGCCATTGCTGCAAGCGCTGTTAACTCCAAGTGGATTATCTTCCCTAATGACTAAAAGGCTTGCCTCTTAAGCCATTCCACCTGCAGTCTTCCAACACAAACTCTATAACTCTGCTCTTTTCTTTCTACCTTGTCCCCTCCTGTTTTTCATTACTGGAGGACAAGGAATCTTATGTCATCCTTTGGAACTTGGCCAAAATAATAAAATTGCTTCACCTCTTTAGACGACTCCTTCTGCACTCCCAAACCTGGTGCCAAGAGGAGAAAGTAGTAATGCTTAGCATTTTCAGACACAGAGTGTGCGGTAGTGAACAGATAAATAGTGCTCCCTGTCTGACCTGGCCTGCTCAAACTGACCTCCTGTTGGGCCACAGAGATTTACTTGGTATGAACAGTGCAGTGCTGGTCAGACTGTGCACACTAAAAAGGCACATTGTCAGAATTTTTGTATACTGCTTTTGCTATAACACTAAAGTAAGAAACTGCATCATTTAGTTATAATACAGTACATAAAATAAACAATAGAATTTAGGACAAACTAGTGGTGTTTATGCTGACAGGTGGCAACACTATTAAGATATTACATGCTCCAATGAAATGTAATTGTTGCTATATAGCAACAGCTTTAATAGACAAAAAGTATACTGTTATTTTGGGTTTTGTTATCCAAAATGTTATTTTCTTGCAGCCATTAACCTACAGTAGATACACCTCACAGAAGGCTAGAGGAAATATTCGAAACAAAATTGAAACAAATGGGACAAAGACATAAAAGGAGGATAAAAAGAATTAATGAAACTCTTTGGTTGCAGCTCTTCCGCATTGTAAGCCCAAAGCGCTGACCTGGTGTCTTTTTGAAGCTTCTACAGCCAACAAGCAACCTCCACTCCATTAGCAGAGAGGATCAGGCACAGGCCTCTGGGTTCACCACAGTGTACTCATTAGAGTACAGATATATTTGATCTACTTTGCACACACACACACGCACACACACACACGCACCCACACATAAACATGCACACATGTCCACCTCCCTCCATCATTTTTCTCTTCCTGCCCCTTTCTCTTCATTTCCCCTCCTACACTCGCTCCATCTCTCCTTTGCAATTTCCATCTGTTCAAATGAAATATATTTGGCATCCGGAGAATGCCCCTCAGCAATGAGGGACAATATATCTTACAAATATCAGCCGTCCAGCCATGGTTCATGTAATATTTATAAAGGGAATGTGGCAGTGGGTGATGTCAACAATGTTTACTGTGAACAGGTTGAGCATCCCTCCAAAGTGCACCAGCACCTGCCAACTTTTTGACAGGCTAGGTGCTCGGCCAATCCAGTGGCTCATTTACATGTTACACAGCGATCACCGCTGACCTGATCACATCTGGCATGCTTGTCCAATTAATTAATCATGTGTAAGCGAGGCCAACCTCAGGCTTTGATTACGGTTGCCATATTGTTTTAAAGAGAAGTTGTGTGTATGTGCAGGGGGGTGGGTTGGCCGACAAGTGGCCAGATGGACAGTGAGGATTTTTGAAGAAACAACCCTTCAAGTTCCATCTAATATACTGTAGGTGTTAGTGAGATGATTACACATGACATACAAGTTTTGAAAAACTGTTGGAAGAAGTTTAAAAAGTATTGGACAAATTAAAGTTTTTACCTGATGATGGAAAGTTGAAAAGTAAGGGGATCATGATAGTTATTACGATTCATACTAAGGGGGACATGAATATCAGCACCAAATGTGTTGGCAGTCCCTCCAATAGTAGACATAGACATTTAGACATTTCACTCAAAACCATAAATGTCAACCTCATGAAGTCACTAGAGAAAAAGTCAAGGGATCATCTTATGGTAACCAGGTTCTTTTACTTTCAGCCACAAATATATTCAGAAAAAATATGGTAAATGTCACTTCTACCAAACCTTTAAGCATATAAATGCTCAAACCCAACATCCATAACATTAAACATCACGGTCTATCCCAGTAAGGCTGGATATTATGATATGTGTGTGTGTGTTTGTATGTGCAGAATATTGGCACCTGTGTAGAAATAAACGCCTGGGAATTGAACAAATGTGAAGAACAAAATGATAAGCTTTACACAGTAAAGTATTGAATAATAAACTCAAAGTAATGATTTTTCCAAAACACAGTGAACAAATTGAGCTGAGGAAATACTAGAAGTAATGGGATAATTTTCCGCTGTGGATGCCTCAAGCTATCTTGGAATCTGTCAATAAGTCTGCATGGAGTTAATACCAGAATATTAGTAGCTTTTCTGTAAGTGGCGAGAAGTGCCATAGAGAGTTGACTGTTTTAGCGGCTGTTTTGTTCCTGTATAAATGAAACACTTGAGTGAGAAATGGGCTCTGCCAGTATTGTGATGATTGCATGATCTTACTGTAAGTGTAGTACATTTTAATTTTGAGGACAATTTCAAGTAATTATTGTTTTTCACTGCAGTTTTGTTTTGAGTCCCTGAAGTGAACACTCAATCAAATTCATAAACCTAAATTTTAAATAAATTATTAAAATAAGCATCTCAACATAAATCATTTCTCTAACCACAACTTAACATCTGTTGTTTGGAGGGTGCTTTTATTCACAAGCTTTCCAGTACTGTGAGTGCATACATTTTCAGCAAAGCCAGCCCAAGTGTGAACTGAACTTCTAACACTGACAGTGTTATCACCATGCTTAAATCACTGAACTATAGCACTGCTTCCAAGGAGATCCTTTGGACTTTAATACTCATACTTGACACTGTGTTTTTTTGTCATTTGTGACAGGGGCAGTCAAAACATGTCTTCACTGGGCCCTGAGGCACACTAGATGTCTACTGTGTGTTGTAAGGTCAGCAGTGTTTGCAAGCAAAACATAAAGGCTTGAGGAGAGGCCGGGGGTTTGAGCCTGGGGCCTCAGTCCAAAGTCCCTGTCCCTCTCCAGGGCCTTAACCTGACCCTCCCTCTGTGGATCTGTCTGTCTATCACTGTTGTCTGTCTGCTTCTCTGTGCACTTACAGAAGGCCTCTTAATGATTTTCTGTCTTAAAACAATCATGGACAATCCCACACGCCTGTAATCCTCCCTCCTCCCCCTTGCAATCTATATCTACTCCTTCCCACCAGTGGTGTTCATAGGGATATGTTCACACAGAAAGTGGCTGCGTTGTCACATTGTTTTAATTATAGGCAACAAATATTTATAAAAATTGTACTGGAGAGAGAGAGTAACAAGATGGCGTGATTAAAAGACTGCTAGTCAAACCTCAAATGAACAAAAATAATGTGGCAAATGTGATGGAAATATGGGGTTTATGTTTGTTTTATTGATTTGAGAAAAGTTTCAGTCTCCTCATTCGTCTACAAAGATCCAAAGTTTTCCACTGTTGCAGTTCGCCTCTTCAGTGGAGCAGAAGCTTTAGTGGACATTAATTTTACTTGCTTCACATACATCATGATTTATTCACTAAGTTTATTTCCATTACCCTTTTTCGAACTTCTCAACTTCAGGGTAAAACAATGTTTTTGTTACTTTTGTAACAGTATAAGCAAATTACTTTCTTTAATTGATATTTGGGCAAATTCTTTAACACATTTACAATACGTAGGGACATTATTTTGCAGATGTTATCCCAAAGCAGAGATATAAAAAACATGCAACATCTATGTTAACTTTTTTGGACTACTGGTGATTATGGCATATGTTCTACCAGTAACTAGATGTTTGTGGGTAGAAATGTAATAATTTTAAACTTGACTTTTTTGTACTTTGGCTATTTTATATACATCTTTCTACAGCTATGAGCTAACGTACTGAGCCCATTTCGCTCCGGTGTGAGTTTCTGCACCACTTACATAGCCTGCTTCCCCTGACATCCCTCTGTCCATCACTCCACATCTGTGTTTTGTGTTTTCGAATCAGCTATCAGTGAGTAGAGAGGCAGAGAGATGAAGGGAAGGAGCGACTGGACAGGGAAATGTGGGTAGACATGTGTGTGTGTGTGTGTGTGTGTGTGTGTGTGAGGAGGAGGGGCAGAGGGGTACACCTCCGGGAGCTGCCTGTCACAGCCCTGTCATGTTGATAGACATGTCAACCGTGACTGAGCGGGATGTGGAGAGCTAAAGAAGGAAGGGAACATAAGAGATGAGAAAAGGGAAATCATGAAAAATGTAAATGAGTGAAAGTGGAAGGTCTGTAATGCTTTTTTATATTGTATAATCATTTGAGGGTCTGAACAACATGTGTTACCTCTTTTGCAATTGATCCTTAATGCCCCTGGAGGATCTTGAGATGTTGAGCAGCCATGACTGTGTCTAACCCTGCTCATTTGGATAGGGATCATTTCTTCTTTTAAGTGCTGGTATCAAGCTGGTATTAGTTGACTAGCTGCATGTCTGAAGTTAGTAAGTATACTTTTCTATACTAAAAGTAAATTATATAATAAATGCACATTTAGCATTTACCATAAACACTAAAAGTAAATGTCTTCAAGTTCTTCACTGTTTCCTTGATACCTCTTCAGATTGTTGTGTGTGAGAGCTGCTGTCCTTGGTGCTGAAGTGAATGAGGAATTAATTTGAAGCCTTGACCTATGTATCTATGTAAGTCATGTTATCTACTAAAATATAAAGCTTAAATAGTATTAATTCATTTTCCTGTATATTCACCTGCGACTAATATAAAGAACAAGACTCTGCCTACAGCCTCACAGAGCCTCAGAGAGTGGCTAGAGTGATGCTTTGAGCTTAATTCAGATGTCAGTATGCTAACATGCTCGCACTGAAAATGCTGACAAGATGGTGTTAAGCATGTCATGTTTTCCATGTTCACTATCTTAGTTTAGCGTGTTAGCATGCAAACACAAAGTATAGCTGAGGCTGGTGGGAATGTCATTAGTTTTGTAGCTATTTGGTCATTAAAAAGTGAAACAGTGACAAATTGAAATGTTGACATGATGATGAAGCAAGGTGTTGAAGTGGTTGGCAAGAGGGTTCTGGGTTCAAACCCAACAGCTGTCTGGGGCCTTTCTGTGTGGAGTTTGCATGTTCTTCTGTGCCTATGTGGCTTCCACAGTCCAAGTCATGCAATTTAAGTTAATTGATGACTCTAAATTGCTCGTAGGTGTGACTGTGAAGGTGAATGCTTGTCTGCCTCTGTGTGTCTGCCCTGAGATTGACTTTTGATCTGTCCAAGGTGTTGCCCCATGTCAGCAGTGATCTGCTCCAGCCCCACGTGACCCACAGGATAATCAGATACAGATAATGGATGGATGGCTGGATGACTCAAGTTGAAAAGTCAGAGGATAATCAAAGTTTTCAATCAATTCAACCATGGGGGGACATAAACAAAATGGCATGGCAATCGAGCCAACAACTTCACTTAAAACCACAAATGCCTTTCCTAGAGGAAAAGACAGAGGATCACCAAAGTCCTTAGGATAAGTACTCCAGGGACTATGAATGCCAATCCATCTAGTAGATGACTTGAGTCTGACTTGAGTACCTAGTTGTTGTCTTGCAGCACTTTCATTTTCTAGAGTCCTGTGTGGAGCATTGTTGAATGTGTTTGTGTTTCTCCAGTGAGACAGTAGCCTGTCACTGTGTCAGGTTTAGGGTGGACCTCCAGAAGCCAGATTTCCAGGCAGATTCGGGCACCCCACACCTCTTGCTCTATTTGTTTGTGTCCGTAGAATCAGCATCAGAATGTTGAATCGCTTCAACTGAAATGGGCTCCCAAATGGCGGAAACTGTATCTTTTCAACATGCCACCATTATCCTAAGTTGTTTTTTAGAAATGAACATTTTAGGAACCACTATTAGATTTCTTATTAAAGGATTTATTTTGCAGTGCAACACACAGTCACACAACAATGTCCTGTGACTCTGTGGCACATCAGTTACAAGCCGCCACCGCTGCTGCCTCCTGGAGAGTAAGCATGAATTTAAAAGCTCTTTCCACTCCTCCAGGCGATAAAACGGCACTATTTGTCTGTAGTGCATTACACCCTGCAACGAAGGCATTTCATGCACCATCCTTCTCCCTCTCGTCTCTCGCCATTGCTTCCCCTCCCACTATATTATACTTAAATACATCCCTGCATTTGACACTGGGCATCACAGAGATGATATCGAGGGTGTGCCGCTCCCTCTCTAACATGTCTGTCATGGTCTTCTTAACATATGGTTTCAGATTACATGGGGGAGTAATGTGCAAAGGGTGCGGCAGAGATCTAAGCCTAACAGTCAAATATTTCTCTATCTCTCTCTTCTTGCTCTCTCATCCATTCTCTTGTCAAAGTAATGGTATATGCCTGCTTTTGTTTGTGTTTTACTATGTTTTGGTCTCAATGTCTTAGTTATTAGATGTACTTAATTGATGCAATGCATGCCCCCCATCTATAAATTTGTTTACGTATTTTAATTTGAGTCTCCTAAAAACAAGGATTCCAGGCATCTCACTCCCTTCTTTGTTTTCTTTTTTTATCCTCCCCCCCTCTCTCCCCTCTCTCATTCTCTCCTTCTCTCCATTCCTCTTTGTTTTATATCCCTTCCCCCTGTATTCATCAAGTGTTGAAGATTAAAAGGAAGAAGCTGAAAAGCTCCTGGGCCTAAATTAGATTAATGCTTCCTTGAAATAACAGAGAAATTAGTGGGAGGAAATCTGAAGGTTAGATTCTGCTGTCTTTTCCCTCGCTGGTCAAAAATAAATTAATAATACACAGAGGGAGAGAGAAAGAGAGAGAGAGAGAAAGAGAGAGAGAGAGACACTCCCTTTTCCTTGTATCAGCTCTCTCTTTTTGCTATAAAACCCCTGTCCTTTATCATTCTCTCCTCTTATGCCTTTCTTTTTCTCCCACCCACTAGCACGTCTTCAGCTTTTTTCAGTATTGTTCCTTTTCCTCATCCTAATTCACTTTTTTCTCTTTCCAGTGTGTTTAGTGGAAGTGCTGGAGTCACTGATACATTACTGACTACATTAGCAAGTCAACATTATGAGAGTTGATACCAAATCTGGAAGATTTGAATTTACTGGTAAAAGTGCCTCTCACATGGCTCACTGTCATAACTAAGTTAAGTAAATGTTAAATGTGCCTGATTTGTCATGCCATTTGAATTGCTATTGAATGTGCATATGATTATGCAACAGAATTCCACAAATTGATTCAAGAAGCAACTTTGGGGGTCTTTTTCATATGCTTGAACCTCTCTACGTGTGCTTTTCTAGTTTACATCCATGTGTAATGTAAAAAGCCACTATGTGCTGTTCTTTGGCAAGTTCAAAGACCCTTGTATGGCTGGTAGATGAGCACCCCTGTGATGCAGGCATCTGGGAGTGCAGGTTGGTCCCTGACACTCCAACAGGCTCCGAGCAATGATTCAACTCCTCTTATTGCCTGAAAAATAAGAAAAGGCTAACACTAGCTTGCTTTAATGACTGGGTATGGTATTATAATGATGCTTTTTATTCACACGTTGGAAGCAGGCCTTTTTTTGACTGAATCATTCATGTGTGTCTCAATTCAAACAAGTCAAAAGACAAGGCTTTTGATTGTTAATGGAAGTGTGACAAATATAGAACACATGTCGTTTGATGCTTTAAGGAGTCTTCAGAAGTGCATTTAATAATCTACCAACAAAACTGATTTCCGTGTCACATATTATTCAACAGGCAAACCTATGCATTCCATTGAGCTTCAGGCTTAAGCTGGGCAGTAGTTGTCAGTTCAGTCAGTTAATCAGTTTCTTCTTTCTTTTCTGGAACCAGTATCTGGACAGGGTTTATCAAAATGCTCAACATATGTTGAGGTAAACGTCCAAATAACCTGGGTAACCCTAGCTTCTAACCTTTGGCCTCCCTGTGTTTTGCTGAAACTGTTGTTTTTTATGAAACATTGTAACTTCTTAAAGTAAAACAGACACTCCCATTATGTGAATAACTGAATTGAACGTAATTTAAACTAAACACAGACCTATATACATTGCAGAGTGAAGAGAAAGTCCAATATGCATGTGTGTAAGGAGTAATCTGGCTATAATCTATTGATAGCAATTACTAGGCATTGAATAGATCCGGCATATAACCTTCCTCTGTTTGGCAGAGTATGCTCAGAATAGGAACGGATATTATTTGGTGTATGGATAAAATACTCAACATATTTTCTTCTTTGATTTTCTAGTCTTTGGGGGTGTTTTTACCTCGCTGTCACAGTTCATGTGGGTGGCTTATTGTCTGATTTACAAAATAATGACACCTTTACAACATGCCTTCATAGGAAAAAGCTCAAGGTCGAGCTCGAGACTTTCAGTTATTTTGACTGATTCTGTTTTCATTAGCTAAAAAAAAAAAAAAATTTTCACAGCTGATCAAGTGGTGATTGCTGCTCTGCACAAGGCATTGAATTCACTTTCCCCTCAGAGGGCTTACATCATCAGACACTGTATAAGAAGCTTTTAATCTGTTGATGCAAAGCATGTCTGCAAAATGATAACTCCATTAAATTACACATGGGAACCTGCAATTAGTAATTCAAATTCAAACTCTGTGGGATGCTAATTTCAATGGAACTTCACATGGAGATGCGCTGTGCTGAGAATTAAGATTCAAAATGCTAAATACTTTATTTACATGGCAATTATTTTATGCTGTGTTCGACTGTATTTAATGTTTATAGTGTGTCCCAAATTTTACATTAAAATAGTGTATATGGTGGTCTTATGATTTAATTAATTTCACATGTTAGAAATTAGAATCACATGTGTATTAATCTCATTTAGCAGGGGCTTTTATTACTGGTGCAAACAGTATGGCTTCTTGCCTTCAACTGCTTGTTTGACAATGTGCCGTTAGTTCCTTCCCTCTAATGTTGTTTGGACCTTCAGCATACAAAGTTCTCCAGTGCAGCTTTGATAGTTAAAACAAGACTAAATTGGAAGTGCAAGGTCCCTGCATCATCAAAATGTTCAATAGACAGCAGTTCATTGTGTCAAAGTGTAATAGAGCAAGACAATGAACCTCTGACTGCACTTTGAATAAAAACAGCAACTACAAAATACATAAACATAAATCACTGAAGGAAAAATTGTGCAGAAAAACACTTTGCTCAAATGTTAATCCAACAACTGAGAAATGCAGGTGCACAATTAAAACATCACAATGATTTACAGCAATTATCTTTGATTACCCTTCCCCCTCTCACTGACGAGACAGACTATCACTAATCACTGTGCTAGATCCAAAGTCTTCCAAGTGCCGACAATTACAGTGATTGTCTGAGAAAGATGAGGTGCTAGTTTGTAATTTGTCCATTTTTTATTTAGCCCAGAAGATCAGATATGGAATGACGCTAGCTTTATCTCACCAAGCACACAAGTTGAAAAATAAATTTGATTTGATTTAGAAATTTCAAGGTCATAGAATTGTGCAATTTTATTTGCACTGAGATACTGTACGCAGTCTATTTAATAGAGTGTGTTACAAAGTATTCTGCAGGAGATGAACAGTTCTGAAGAGATGGACATTTATTCTGGCCACAACGGTGTACATGTGCAAACATAGAAGTCTGATTATTTGTATGACCCATGCTGTGGAGGCTGTTTGGCTTCTGCTAGTGGTTAGTCTCTGCAATAAAATACATTTATTTAAATTCCCAGACAGATGTGTTTTTTAATTGAACTTGAGAGAATAACACTTTTTGTCGATATAAAAAAGATATTTGTGTGTTTTCCCAGAACTTAATTCACTGAAACAACATGTAGACCAGTCAAAATCAATTCAGTTTCCTTAACATTTCAAGATGACCTCATTTTAGTTTATCTTTGCTTTCTAATTGTTGCATTGTAAAACTCTTATCAATTTTACTTCCCCATCTCATCGCCTTTGTTTTCAACATACTGACAGCAATGGATCCAAACTGACAGCAGTGGATAAACTAATATTCCTTATACAGTTAAAATAACATTCTTGCCCAGGTTCTGCATTATCACTTTGAGTCAATTTTCAAAGTGCAGTTGTTGACACAGCTGATGAAATAGTAACGGGAATGATTCATCACTGTCGTGGCATCATTACTGCAATAATTTAGCTGAACATGGGTCATCAAAACAAGCCCCAGCAAACTAGAATCCATTCATCGGTTCATTGTCACCCTCTCGCCTGCTAATTTAAAGCGAAAGGAGAGTGGCACTAATGTTTTTGTGTGAGCATCATCAGCTTCTGGATAATCATATCTGATTGGTTGCCAGATTAACTGATTGCTTGAGTGATTGGTGGGTCACAGATGGGATTGGTTGTTTAGTACTATGAGGCGTCACATGCAAGGAGGTTTTCAAAATAAGTAAAAAAAGATTCTGCGATGACATATGATTTCTAATGCAATAAATTGATTTGTTAATAAACGTTTTTTTTTGTACTTGACATTCGTCCACTTTAAATTGATCTATGGAGACTGGAAGCAGTTTTTTTTATTGTTTTCAGTGGAACAATCGTATTCAAAGTTGTGAATCTGATAGTACAAAACTTTTCTAGAAGACAATGACATTGTACTGAAATTTGGAGTATAATTTCAAACTACCTGGGAAAAATGCTTATATGCCCTCTTGCTGAGTTAGATGAATATATGGACACCACTTTATGGTAAATATAAGGCTAACGCTAGCCTGGTTTTGTTCTAGGTAACAAAATCCATTTACCAGCACCTGCAAAGCCCTAATTAACAAGTTACATCTCGTTTGTTTAATCAGTTTAAAAAACTGATAATGAAGTCTCGTTGTCACTGTTAGGTTGCCAGGCAACAAGCAGAGGACTTTAGAAAGTGACTGCTACTGGCCAAGAAATTGTAAAAGCCCATAAAACTGCAACTTTTTTAACACTTTTAATTGGACAGATAAAAGAATGGCCTTTTCATTTACCTTTCAGACAGAAAGCAACATATTACAATGCATTTAGGTGCACACTTTAAGACCCTAAACATACCTTGCCAAAATGTCGTATGTAGTCATCTGTTGCAGTGTTTATCAAGAGCTTTGACCAAACAGACCTCTGATATTGATTTGTAAAAGTTTTAAACCATTTCTAAAACAGTTTTCATATAGATGATTTCACTGATCATGAAACGTTGATGAGATGTGAAGTAACTGTATGAGTTATGATTATGCAGCTTTATCCTCTACACTGTTGGTAAATTGTTGGGCTTTCTTTAAAGTGTTTGGCTTTTAAGGGTGATTTACAATACATGAACAGGTATGAGTTTTTTCACAGGTAACATGGTCTTTGATGGATACATATCTGCTGCTGCTGGGATTAAACCTGCTAAGTTTCTCTATCCACCATAACCGCTTCCACAGCATGTCACCCACTTTCAGTCCTAGCAAAACAAAACAACAGCATGTGTGTTGCTTTCTCCCATAATGCCTCCCCCAGATATGTAAACAACATAGACAAAACACTCAGCCCACCTCCTTGGACTCAGCACCATGTTGGCATTTTCTAGCTACTAAATGTCATTGCAAAAGGAATGCTGTGGTTTATGAGCACCTGGATGGGGAACAAAGAAAGAAAAAAAACTGGCTTAGAGAGAGGGAGAAGAAGAAAAAAACATTAAATTAATCCTCTAAAAGCCTTTTAGCAATATTGCCCTCCCACGGCGATCTGGTAGCACACACAGAGACCACTTCCCATCATTTAATTCCAGCTGAAATTTAATTTAGTCCGAGAGCTATTCATTCTGTTAAATGAGTAAGCCACCCCCAAACCACCGCCACCCCAACATGCATACATATGCAGCACACACACCTTGTGTTATGCACTGGCACACATCCTAAGATGACTCAGTGGAAACTCTGTGTCCATTTTATTTTTGGACAAATGCATTTAACGAAACACAAGTTTAACTAACACCCACCAATGCCAGCCCCTCCCCTATCACACACAGACACTCAGACAGACTTGCACATACAAAGTACCACACAACACCAGAATTTCGTGACAAGGACTATATGCTGAGTCACTCAGCCTTTTTGCTTAAGTGCACATCTAGGAAGGCTCTCCACATTTTCCCTTACTGATCCAGTAGCATTCCACGCATCATGCCAGAGGTGTGTGGTTGTATGTGTGTATGATTGTGTGTGTGTGTGTGTGTGTTGTGCGGAGGTATGAAGACAACTTCTTAACTTCTAAAGTTTGACCTAAATGTTCCCCCACATTTACTGTGTTCTCAGAATATGATGGTGGCTAATTTATTCCTCTTCATTCTATCCTTTTCCCGACATTCACTGTGATAGACATTCTTATTGCCTTGCCTTTAGAATATGGGTGCAAAAGCAAGGATATGTGAAGTTATGATGTCAATACAAAAAGACTTATGACTCACAGTAAAGTCAGAGATCAGACAAAAGAAGTAACTTTGCTTGAAAGAACAGAACAGAACAGAGTCTTTCCAGTCATACTTTGAATCCGAACTGCAGCTCTATATAAATAATACATTTGTCCACTCAAAGTCAAAATATTTAAATCAAGATAATTTAAAGCATGTTACTAATCTGAATGAGAAACTTTAAAGGCTCAGTCATTAAAACCATTCTTGTGCAGCATACACTGGATAATATGTAAAGGCAAACTGGCATTCTCTAGCCCAAACTGCCCCTTGATAGCAAAATTATTTGATTGGCTGTAAGCAATATTTCTCCTAAGCACCTCTTTGACAGACAGGAGTTTGTAATATTTTAGGAGCCCTGGCCTTTTTATATACCACCTGGTGAGGATATTTCCACATCAAACACTTCTCTTGATGTCTCAAGAAGCCAGGCTTGCAGATGCCCCCCCCAAAACACACACGCACACAGACACACACACACACACACACACACGTGTGCACCGTACCCACCAACCAGCTGATCAAAGCCCCTTTTTGAAGCTCACCCATTGGGAATCCCTGGCAGGCAGCTCCAAGACCCGCATTTCATAGTATACTGTTGTACAATATCCCGCACCACCTGACCTTAGATAATCTAAAAAAGCAAAGGTTACAAACACAGTGTCACTTTCAGAGGCTAACATGTAAATAAGTAATTAAAAAATATGTATTTTATTAATCAATCATTAGTTTAATCACCAATGTTTAGTCTCACTGACATATTATGTTTGAAGAGTCAGTTCTTTCTTTACCACAAAGACTTTATTCCTGTGGCTACTCTTGCAGCAGCGGGAGCTAGTACAAAGGCAGTATGTGAGGATGCTCCTGTGATCTTATTAAGTTGTAAGTCTTTAGGGGCAAGGACTAAAGTGGTTACCTCTATTTTTATTTGTATCAGAAGAAACAGACTTATATTAATATGCAAGTTTCCATCATGTATGTTTTCTTCAAACTACAAAATAAGTTTCATTAATTTAATTTGTTAAATTTACAACAAAAAGCAATTTTTTTGATCTTAGGTCATCTAAAAATTTTAAATAATTTTAAGTTTCAAGTTTCACTTGAAATTAGTAAAACTTATATTTACATTTAGCCAATGATGAAATATGAGTTGATTCCACAACATTTCTGTATGATTTTATACAGTGTGCACAAACATCATTAAGTCTGCAAAGATGTTCATGCAGCCTCTTGTGGACATGGAAGATGACTAAAGTTATAACCCTTGTTGATGTGGAAAGTATCATTCAAGCTTCACAAGTCCTTATACAAAGTCAGAATCAGCTCCATTATTTTGGGGTGTTACAATTACAATTATATATATAAATAATAATAATAATAATAATAATAATAAATAAAACTAACTACATATATAAATGTAATTATATATAAAATTGTATTGTATTGTAATAAAAATATCAACATATTTATATTGTCAACATAGGATTTTGTAATAATACATTGGAAAACGTATTGGAATATATAAAACAGCCAAAGGCAATATCTATGAAACATCATTAATTCCTCATCGAGTAGTTTTTTAAATTATAAAAAAGTCTTCCCCACCATTCTACTGAATCCTTGCAGGATCCTTTTTCAAACATCACACAGGGAGCCTCCAGCCTCCATACTATATCCACCTGCTGAAATGTCTATGAGTAAGATACAAAACCCTAAGCAGTCCTAGGACTGTTGTTCTTTAGCGAACTCTGTGAAATTTGCCTACAGTGTTGAAATTAAATATTGTATTTCTATTACATTTTTAACTCTGCTCACTGATGAATTCCTGGCTGCTTGTGGGATGAATCTGGCAGTAGAATGACTGACCAAAGCATTGCTGGAAAACTGCCTGTGAAGGCTTTTGCAATAATTATTTGATATTTCTTACATCCTGAGGCTTATAGTTTAAAAGAAAAGAAATAGTCATAACATTTGTTATTAATACCTAAAAAAGGTACCCTGTTGCACAATGTTGAAATAACCTGAGATTCTATATCAAAATCTCACAAATTCTCGTGTCTGAAGACCTTAGGAATAAACGTGCCAAATCTGGCCCACGGATCTTTCAAAATGTCTGTTATGTAATATTGAATCGGTTATTCAGCTGTAGTCAGCTCAACACTGAGATTGAGCCGAGAGTGCCACTTTTTACTCTAGTGCTGAGCTCTGAGGTCTTTGCTAACTGGGTTGGAAAACGCACTAATGGCAAGTGCAAAGAGGAGTAGACCAGTACCGGGTCCAATATCCACGCTTGTAGCCGAAGTTGGAGGTGTGTGTGTGTGTGTGTGTGTGTGTGTGTGTGCGTGTGTGTGTGTGTGTGTGTGTGATTACTTACTAGTGGCTGTTAAGCTTTAGAGATGCCCTTGCTCTCACTCTGTTAGGATATGTCTTCCCTTTCCTCTTTTGACCCCATTACAGTAGATGTCTAACCTTTGCTTTCCATACAGGAGAAGCACTACTTATCACACATCTTAACTGTGGCCATCTCTCTCTCTCCGTCTCACTCTCTCTTAAATGGGAATAAAAATGTGCTTTGCATGTATAAAAGCCTTGGATTGTAAAGCCAATAGGGTCCACCACCTGTGCTGTTAATCATGGTCGCTTCCCCTCCAAAGTGCCAGGTGACACATTGAGAAGTTCCACTGCTTCACTGAATGCTCGCCTTTAAATTAATTAAATCTTTGGCAATTCATGTCCTCACTACGGCAAATTCATTGCAAAAGCATTGTTCTAAGGTCAGAAGTTTCCCTGCCTCCTTCAGGTGTGGTTGAATGGATAAACAGTTCTGACATACTCTGCTTGGTCATTGGGCTCTGCAGGTATTGTTTTTTACTGCAAAACATAAATTACATACATTATTATATACATTATTATGTTGTTATGGAAATCTCTCTTCTGTCTCCTTTGGTACCTTTTAGTTAGCACGATTAGTGACTTTCAGTGCACTTTTGCCACAATGATAATCCTGTCTTCTCTGGGACCTCAAGGTTTTACATTTTCACTACCATGTGATGTAGTCTATGCGGAAAATACCACGTCAGCTACTGTTTTGCTGTCTATACTTCTATATAACACCTATATTGTTTTATGTGTACTGTGGGAATAATCAACTGCAGTGTTTTTTTTGCTTCTTCAATGTAGGGCCGCATTTAATCAAATTTTCACATCTATATTTACTGCTCTCGCTGTTGTTCATATTCAATATTGCATCACACACAATCTGATATTGCCATGGATAGCGTTGTTCCTACAACATCATAATTAATGTTGCTCTGGGATGATCACTGTCCAATCACACCACATCACTAATTATACACTATGCTCTCTTGCATTGTTATAAGACATCATCACTGATACTAGACAGAAAGGTGAAAATGACAAGTTAACATGGCAGAAGAAAATGTGAATGTGAATGTAAAAGTGAAATAAGCATCGAGCATGTAGACAAAAAAGTATATGGGGAGAACGCAGTGAGCATGTATAGTATGTAGAGAAGTAGAGACAGAACTGAAGATGACTTACTTTTCTGTCACATTAACACACCATTTTCCCTTTTCTGTCTACGTTTGTGTTTATTGCTCTCTGCTTCCTATCTGCATCTTTTCTGTCATGTTAACGCATCATGTAGACAGAAAAGGTAAAATGTCAAGTTAACATGATCCAGGAAATAAGCAATGAACGTGTAGACAGAAAAGTAGATAGACACGTGAAAATGACACGTTAACACATCATTTTCTGTCACGTTAACACATTATGTTGACAGAATAGTGAAAATGACATGTTAACGTCATGTTGACAGGGACAATGACGCATTAACACGTCATTTTCGGTTGTGTTTAATGTGTTATGTAGATAGAAAGGTGAAAATGACACATTAATGTGTCAGAAAATGACCCAGGAAGGAAACAGTGAGCATTTAGACAAAAAAGTAGACCGAATAGTGAATATGACTGTTTCACTGTTTTACTGTTTCATGGAGACAGAAAAGGTAAAATAGCATAAATAGCAACATTTGATTTTTTGTTTGTATGAAGACAATTGGCACCTACATTTTCCATGCATAGAGAAAACCTTGAAATCCCCAATATTTACAATGATCCACAAAGCTTGATGAAAATGTATTTAAATGTCTTAAAATTAAATTCAAAAAGTAAAATGTATGAAATGAACGTTATTGTAATGTTATTTTGCAACAAGTGATTACATTTTTTTATAGGTTAAAACTTTAACGACTATATGCAATTTTGTTTACCTGTTTATATGATGGTGAACATTAAAGTTCATAGAGGTTGATTCAATTAATTTGGGAGAGTCAAAAATGACCGTATTCATAATAATGATAATAATAATTAATGCTAACACACCACTGCTACACAAAAAGTGTAGAATTTTGTTAAACTTAAAGCTTTGAAAAGTGTACTGCTACTAGTGCTTATAAAGACCATGTGCAAAATGGGAGACTACCTTAACATTACTTGCATTAGCATTGAGAGGTGTATTTTTGTAGTCCGTTGCATTATGAGGTGAAAAGCTCCCTCTGAGGCTATAATGGAAAGGTCAGAACCCTGAGGTAAATAAAAAGCCCTTTTGAAAATGATTTAAAACGATACATTTACACTCTTTGTCACATTGGATCTCATCATCTCACCCCCTTTATAGAAAGATTTTGAAAAAGGAGGGGGGGGGGGTCACATAAAAGTGATAACTTTACTGTTATTGTTTTAATTTAAGTTATTTTGGTTTTGTGGAGTTTGACCTTTTAATCCTCAAAGCTTCATGTAGGTAGAATGCCTAACAGAGGCTGGCATGTTGTTTTACGCTTCTCCTTTATTGATCCCCATAGGGAAATTTATTTGAATCTGCATTTAACCCATCCTGTGTGGGCAGTGGGTTAGGGTTAGGGTGGATCCGGCTGTGCTTTGATGGTGAGGGAAACCGGAGCACCCGGAGGAAACCTTCTTGCTTTGAGGCAACAGTGCTGCCCGGTTTCATCAGTGTGAAAATTCAAAAAATATTGCTTTATGGCACAAATGGGGGCTTGCTTTACCACAAAAATCGGTATGCTGCTCTTCAACAGGATTATAGGAAAATATTTTTGCATTACAGTACCACTGGTAGGATATAGCATCTGCAAATTGTTTCATTTGTTTGCAATACAGTGATCATAATCTAACAATGATATATACCATAGAAAAATGCTACCTGTAGCACCTTTAAAATCACTTCATACAAATTGCATTTGACTTAATTTAACAGTGTCTTCACATCCCGAATAGCTTGCCAAGCTGACATTGGTATTTGAGCTCAGCCCATATAGAATATACTGCCTATTGATTTACCTACTCATCTACTAACCGCTGCTGTGGTCTCAACAGCCTCTGAACCCATGTGAAGGTCATCCACTGTGCTTTAGGCTGACTTGCCACACAGCCAACCGGTATCGGCCTGGCCCAATGCCTGCCTTGGGGCCCCCAAGCCCTCCCCCTCCTTGCTGGGATGAGGCCAGACAGAGGTGTGATAGCTGTGGGCAACTTGCCCCTATTCCCCTCCGCAGTTTGTCAGAGTGTGTCTCAAAAAGGGTCGAAGAGTGTCAACATTTTTGTGACGGCACAGGAGAGTGCAATACTGTGTGTGAGTTGGTGTGTGCGTGAGAAAAGTTGTAAAAGAGCACATGATTGTATTTTGAGTCATCTTATTTGATTATAAAAAAAGCATTTCACATATATGTGCAGCGCTATTGTTATTCAGTGCTTCTGTCAGCATGGAGAGTGAGGTGGTGAACCTTAGAAAAGGTGGAAGACTGTTTTCAGTTGGAGGTCAGGGTGAAAATGTTTGTGTGATCCATGTTGGCACCTCAGAGACCTGAGATGTGAAAACAAGCTATGCTGACTGAGGACCAAGTCAAGCCTATTGTATTTATATCAGAAAACAGAACATTGTTTCTCACAAAGTGCTTTATGGTGACCAGAGGCCACAGGTGCAAACAAAAACAAAAGTTAACTGATATTGCTGCTGTAAATAGTACAGTATGCTGTTTGCCAGCTCACACTCAACTTGTGGATGTTCTGCGCTTCACGCCACTAAAAAACACACAACTCATACACAGCCAGAGAGCAGCCCGCACTTTTTTTTTCTGATTGTAATTTTACTACCGGTAATGGGGACAAGATTAAAACAAACGAACCATGGTACTGAGTTTGAAGGCTTATCATCAGACCAAAAAACACAGCGGTTCATCCTCCTTCGAGGCAAGATGTTAGAGCTCTGGAAAGGTTAATTGCAGCAACATGAGTAGAATAATTAGCTTAATGCTACACATTACATAATATAAGGTATTCTATTTGTAGTGTAGTTGCCAGATGATGTTTGACAGCTTTGCAGCATTTGAAACTAGATCAACTTGTTTACCTGTACAACCCTGTTTTATTTTGGAGCCCTCTATTGCGGCACCTCTGCTGTCCCCACTGGTTTTGTTGAAATGAATGAGGACACATTTTTGTGTCTGAGGGCTTGAAAGCAGCCTAATCTGCTCATCTGCAGTCTACCCTTCATTAATAAAATGGTAACAAGATTGATCCAAATCTAAAGAGCTGTAAATGCACAAGTAGTGAAATTATAAAAGAAAAACCGGATAGCATTTAGCAGCCTCTTCTTGCCAGAGAGGCAACCTCTCTAGGCCTTCAGGACTGCCTTAATTCTTTGTGGCATAGATTCAACAAGTTGTTGGAAATATTCCTCAGAGACTTTCGTTCATATTGACATGATAGCATCGTTTCCTGTTCTTCGCTGACAGGAGTGACACCTGCTGTGGTCTTCTGCTGCTGTAGTCCATCTGCTTCAAGGTTCGATGTGTTGTGCGTTCAGAGATGCTGTTCTGCATACCTAAGATGTAATAATTGGTTATTTCAGTTACTGTTGCCTTTTAATCGACTCAAACCAGTCCGGCCCTTCTCCTCTCACCTCTGGCTTGATGCCAAGGCATTTTTGCCCACAGAACTGCCGCTCACCGGATATTTTCTCTTTCATTCTCTGTAAACCCTACAGATTGTTGTGCATGAAAATCGCAGTAGATCAGCAGTTTCTAAAATACTCAGACACACCCGTCTGGTACCAACAACCATGCCACGTTCAAAGTCACTTAAATCACCTTTCGTTGCCATTCTGATGCTCTGTTTTAACTTATGCAGATCATCTTGACCATGTCTACATGCCTAAATGCATTGAGTTGCTGCCATGTGATTGGCGGATTACAGATTTGTGTTAAAGAGCAAGTAAACAGGTGTACCTAATAAAGTGGCTGGTGAGTGTATATTTCTGACTGGTGCCATTGTAACAAGATAATCAGTGTTCCTCCATTATGACCGGTCAGTGGTCATAAAGTTATGGCTGAAGGGTGTAATTAATGTTGGTATGAGTCATAACTTTTAAACTTGTTCCAAGCTTTTGCCTTTAAAACAAAAAACACTATATAAGTCATTGCATGTTCCTTTCCATTTCGTGTTAACTGACTCCCATAGCAAATAATCCTGGTATGTATTAGGACTGGAATCCCATGCAATATAGGATTTCAAAATATTTACCCTGCAACAGCAAGTTGAGCATATTGAGCTGTTGAAAACAGAGGGTAAAATGAAATGGCAAATGCCAGACAGCATCTTACTCGATTTGTATTGACAAGGTTTCAGCCGTAAGCCACTTCAAAGCTTTACTGTATGATGTTTGCCGTGTGATGCTGAAATGGCCTTGGGATATTCCCTTTGGTGTCAAAGAAAGGATACCATTTGAATGATAACACTCCAATAGCAGTATGGCCTCTGGGATTTATCATTGGCACAGGGAATTGACCACAAGTGCTTTCTCTGCGTACAGTAATAGGACACTTTCCATAACAGATCCTCATGGGCATGCATACACAAGGGCACAATTTAGTCACACAACCATAAATATGCAATCATGGCTACTTGCACACAACCTGCATTCAAAAGACACAGTACACATCCACATGCCCCCTTGAATGTAAAATAGTCATACATTTTCCCCCCATATATAAGTTTGCCATGATTATAATAGAAAGATATTTTATATAAAGATCTTGCTTAGTGCAAGTACATGAAGCTCTGACCTGATTTATATATGTATTTACCTATTAACCTTGTTTTCATTGGTGTCGCTGATCCTGCTGTCTTCTTTTTTGTGAACTGCTTTGTAAAATGTTCAGTCCTGTTAGGTGTTTTTATTTATAGTATTGGTTGCTGGCTAGAAGGCACAGAGACAATTTTGCCAACTTCTCCGCTACACACACCCCCTCTTGAGTTCTAACAGCGTTGTACCTCTGAGTGACTTTCTCTGAGTCAGT
Organism: Nannoperca obscura; assembly: GCA_036024295.1. Classification (NCBI taxonomy): domain Eukaryota; kingdom Metazoa; phylum Chordata; class Actinopteri; order Centrarchiformes; family Percichthyidae; genus Nannoperca; species Nannoperca obscura. The sequence goes on from JAVQJL010057215.1 coordinate 26,436, forward strand.
TTCCCTCTATGGAAACACACCCTTTATCTCCAGGCTCTCTTCTCTAAGGCCGTTCTTTAAACTGGAGTGTCAGTCTCCCAGGCCTCTCAGAGGAAATCTGGGTGTCTTCAGCCAGCCACTCACAGCTCTGCCACTTTCCTACTCCCTTTCTACTTACCAACTTTTGGAAGATTTGGTTTTCAGAAGCTAGATCAAAGAGCCAGCATCACTCCATCTGCCATGTCTTTGCCACTCTTGTTGCTTTGCAGAATCATTGACTTCCTTGACAGCTAGTGTGTGAATCCTTGGTAGTCATGTCATCTGGGAGTTATTTTTCATGGCCATTGTAGTGTTTTTTTTAACACTGGATTCATACCATCCCCAGGCGAGAAGGAAAGGGAAGATGAGGGACGAATGGCAATATCAGTGGCACATGAAGTAGATTATTTATATAATAATAATATAATATTATAATAATAATATATTTTTCCTTTTTTATGAGTAATGCCCCCATAAAGCTGTTAAAGGCTTCGTATGATTTCATCACATCAAATGGAACATGGAACATTCACTGCTACTTTGGAGGAGACACTGTGCAGTATGTAGGTGTGGGGGGTTGAGAGGGTTAAGAATGTTTGACTTCAGACAGTGTAACCTTCCTTGCATTTGAGATAGTGTATATAGACTTATTCCAGAGTAAGATCACAGTGCATGCGTGTGTAAATGTGTGTGTGTGACGTCCCCACTTGCTGTTGAGGCTTTGCACATTAATTCTTTGGTAGCATGAACAGGCCAGTCAACTCTTATTTTGCAGAGCAGGCATGTAGGGGAGGGAATGTTCTTTAGTTTAACCTTGTCATAGAGGCCTATGAAATGCCAAAGACAAAAGCCTTGCAGTGCTGGCAGAGAGGCCACCTCCATTGTTATTGTTTTCTTTGGCACGGCTGCAGTGAAATTGGCCTGACATTACGCCTCAACCTCTGTTGTTCAAACACCTGCCCAAAGGTAAAGGATGTCAAATACAGAACATTGCTTTATTTTATTGAAAATTCACTCAAGGTAGCACAAGATTTGGGGCCTGAACTGTGTACATTATTCTTGTACTGTATCCAGAGGCAGTTGTGATGGTGTTGACTCATAGAAGAAAGGGGGTAAAATGTGGGTTTAACAGTGTAATCAAGATTAATTGACAGCACTATTGTTGTGAAAATATCTATGATTTGTCACACACACACACACACACACACACACACACACACACACACACACCAATTGTAAAACATGTACTCAGCCCACATCATAAATTACGTTATAGACTAAATCTGTTCATGGGGCAATTCTACGTGATTCATTATTCTCCCCATAACCATAGGGAAAAAGTATGACAAAATAATCTTAGTCCACTTTTTTCTTTTTTCTGTGTATGTCTAATGGTCTTTATCAGCAGATAAAACTTAAGTTGTCATGAATTAGATTTTACTTTTATATTTAGTTATAGTAATAAACCCTTTACAACTGATGTAAAATTAAAAGTATGTTACAGTCTTTTGAAATATCTTGCCAAACAACCGATGTGGGAACATTTTCATTTTAAGAATCCTGTTTTGAAAAAGTAACTTTGAAGATCACTCTGAAAAACCTGACTTCCCCAGACGAGTCAGAGTCCAGATGCAGCCCCAGATATAGACTGATTCCACTATCTTGATGAATGACACCTAAGCAGGGATTTTCAAACTTCCTCGCCCCACACTTCATCACCTATTAAGGCCTGAATACGGGAATATTAAGTGGTTGTGATTAGTGATAAGTAAGATAGACCTTTAAAATCCCCAATCCGTGTAATAATTTACCTTGAATTTGATTAACATCTACTATATTTTCTTGTAATCAGCATTTCAATTCAATAAGGAAAGCTGGAACATCTATGCTAGATGCATATATATTAGGCAGGATGAAGAGAAATCCCTGAATCTTAGCCCAAACTATTAACATTCTGCAACAGCTCGCCTTCTTTCAGCATTAGCGTCTTTCTTCCAGTCTGTACAAGAAACACGAGAATTCCCCTTTCTCCCCCTAGATCTGAGTTAGGGTGCATAAATAACAAAGCAAAATGTAAGAAGCATTAGGATATTAAGCCAGTGAAGTGAGGGGTTCTACTTGAGTCGATGTTTGGAGAACATAGCATGAGTGTTATGTCCCGGACCTTGTGTTGACTGTGTTTTTGAGTGTTGTCTGATCACTTCCTGTTTTACTTTGAAATTGGTGTTGGGTTGTGTGGTTATTTACTTTATTTCCTGTTCTTGATTGTTGTCACCCTTGTCTTCTTATGTTGTGTATTTAGTCCCTGTCTTTCCTTTGTTCATTGCCAGTTCGTATTTGCACGTGTGTTGTACTGAACCCACGCCCTCGTAAGTAGACTTCTTTGTCCAAGCCTTGCCTTGAGAGTTTTGTTTGTTCTGTTTTTTGAGTTCTTGGTTTTCTAGAGTTTTTGCTGCCTTTTTCTTTGGAGTAGTATTTAGTCTCCTGTTTTGTATTTGTGAATCTTAGCCCACCTGATCCTCTGAATAAAGAACGCTTTTTGTTACATGATATCTGCATCTGAGTCCTTCCTCCACGTCCGGAACC
>JAVQJL010057221.1:0-21763 GCA_036024295.1 Nannoperca obscura
TAAACTGAGCGATCGGGGGAGAAGGGCCCTGGTCAGGGAGGTGACCAAGAACCCGATGGTCACTCTGTCAGAGCTACAGCATTCCTCTGTGGAGAGAGGAGAACCTTCCAGAAGGACAATTATCTCTGCAGCAATCCACCAATCCGGCCTGTATGGTAGAGTGGCCAGATGGAAGCCACTCCTTAGTAAAAAGCACATGGCAGCCCACCTGGAGTTTCCCAAATTCACCTGAAGGACCCTCAGACCATGAGAAACAATTCTCTGGTCTGATGAGACAAAGATTGAGCTCTTTGGTGTGAATGCCAGGCGTCATGTTTGGAGGAAACCAGGCAGTGCTCATCACCAGCCAACACCATCCCTACAGTGAAGCATGGTGGTGGCAGCATCATGCTGTGGGGATGTTCTTCAGCAGCAGGAACTGGAAGACTAGTCAGGATAGAGGGAAAGATGAATGCAGCAATGTACAGAGATATCCTGGATGACAACCTGCTCCAGAGCGCTTTTGACCTCAAGTTGGGGCAACGGTTCATCTTTCAGCAGGACAACGACCTGAAGCACACAGCCAAGATATCAAAGGAGTGGCTTCAGGACAACTCTGTGAATGTCCTTGAGTGGCCCAGTCAGAGCCCAGACTTGAATCTGATTAACATCTCTGGAGAGATCTGAAAATGGCTGCGCACTGACGCTTCCCATCCAACCTGGTGGAGCTTGAGAGGTGCTGCAAAGAGGAATGGGCAAAACTGCACAAAGACAGGTGTGCCAAGCTCGTGGCATCATATTCAGAAAGACTTGAGGCTGTAATTGCAGCCAAAGGTGCATCAACAAAGTATTGAACAAAGGCTGTGAATACTTATGTACATGTGATTTTTTAGTTTTTTTTTTAATTTGCAGAAATCTCTTTTTTTGCGTTGTCATTATGGGGTAGTGTGTGTGTGTGTGTGTGTGTGTGTGTGTAGAATTTTGAGGACAAAAATGAATTCATTCCATTTTGGAATGAGGCTGTAACATAACAAAATGTGGAAAAAGTGAAGCGCTGGGAATACTTTCCAGATGCACTGTATATCCAATGCACCTGTTGGAATATGGCAAATTATTTAAGCCGTTCTGCTCAGCCATACCCGCTGCTGTATTGCTCACCTGAAAACTCAGTTTTTACTGGCACAAACACCTACAGAGAAGAAGTAATTCTCGTCACTCCCCAATCTCTGTTGTAGGTTGTTGTGTCCTTGCAGGGAGTGGACAGGTCAGAGTCTAGTCTAGTTGAGCTAAACCGATAAATAGACTGGGACAATAAATCGGCCAAATTGCAGATATATTGGTATTGATGTTTATGTTGGGCCACAAATAAAAAATATCAGAAATGTAAAAAATTATTTTGTTGCCGTTGTCAAGTTTGTCCACCAGAGAGCAGTTTAATTTTCAACTGTAAAATCAACTGTTTAATCTGTAAATATCTTGAATCATTAACAAAAATGTTTGTTTATACTACAAGTTTTTGTAAAAAAAAAAGTTGCTGTTGCAACTTCTAAAAGCCTAAGATTATATCAATAGATATTTTGTTTAACCAGCCGTTCAAAGATATTGAGTTTACATGAAATCACATGAAACAAAGACAATCAGCAAATTCTCCCGATTAAAAGCAGTATAGGAAAACAACAAAAGGTCTCTCCAGATATTTCCCACATGCTCTTAATATACTTTAGATGTAAGAATTATAATAAAAACAGAGCCAGGCTACATGTAGGTGTATGTTTGCCATGGTAACTAATGATGACACACATCTGACAGCACTTCCTCTACAAGGCTTTGACTGTTGAAATGCCACTGCTACAAAATAGTTTTAATAAGTATGCACATCATATTGTGTGTATGTATGAATAAAGATAATGAAAATTGACTTGTCTATATTTACAGCTGCGATTGCTGTATTGTTCCAAACAACACAGTAGACTGTAACAGACAGAACAGGAAAAAAATCACTGGCTGAACACTTTCAAACAAAAGTGACCTTTAGACTAATTTGTTCGGAAATGTTACCTTTTATTTCAAATTAAACACCATAATTAAAATGTTTACTCATCGAGTGTTTTGTCATTTTGATCTCGCCGCACTGCGCTTGCCTTTTTGTTTTTCATTTGTCTTCCACACAAAAGCCACTAATTAAAGATCTTTCGATATAGTAATCATCAATAGAGAGTGGCCTATAAACAGAAACCAACACAAATTAATGATGATAGGTCTTTTTGAGTATCTTGCTCTCACATGACACAAATCAATCAGCAGACAAAACAGACTTGCAGGCCTGGCAACAATGAGTCCAATTGAGCCGAGCTGTGATTATGATTTACTGAACAGCATGATTCAAAGAATAGACCAAAGGAAACTGATCAAGCGTTCTTTGAAGGGAGTTTTCTGCTTGCTCGGGTCCCAGAATCAGCCAGTTGTGTCGCTGATGATGGTGGAAGTGCCACTCAGTGGGATAACTTTCAAGTGATTGAGGGGGGGCAATGAGATTTTTGTTTATTCAGGAGCCAGGTGCAGATAACGGGGTCATTAATGATTGGGAGTTGATTACAAGTCGCTTCTGCAGAGCACAGCATGATGCTTCCCAGTTTAAACAAGAGCAAAAAGTTAATGGGTGCAGTTCCACATTTGTTTGGGCATTAACTTCTGGGTTACTGTTTGTCATTGGCTTGTTTGGCAAAATATCTTACTCCGCATCATCTTTCCATTTCAGTTTGTTATGGGAGCAGATAAAGGCCACAGACATGGTTATGCTAGATTGAAATATCGGTAGCATATAAATGTTTCTGATAATAGTGTGCTATAATACCTTTCTGTCCGTTTCCTTAAAGCTAAGGAAAGCTAACCTGGAATACAAGAACAAATTTTCCCCTTTTAAAGTTATGTCTCTATGTCTATAAGTATCATTAGCTAGTGAAGATGCTGACTTATTGTTGCTTTAGCCCGTCTCTTAGGTTAGAAGTATGATGGATTCTATAGATTTTTAGCCAACCCAGAAGTTAGCATCCCCCTGGTTCCAACAACAAAAAAAACCTGAGGTGCAAAAATGCAAACTCATTCCCGGGTTATAGGACAGATTCCTGCAGCACTCTGTTCAGCCTCGATTGCATTTTAGTGTTTGGTTGCTCAAATTGACCTGATCAAATTCAGTCTTTTTGACTTGAATTTTTTTTTTTCAAATTGAGTTTAATGAATTTGAGCAATTTAAATTAAAATTTGAAATACTGTGCGCTTGAACTTGGTTTTCAAAGTAAAATGTTTCAGTGCTATATGTATACATTAAGTATTCAATGGTGATTTAAATTTCACAATTAGGTATTCAGTTGCCAATTAGATTTAAATATTTTCAGACATTATTTTTGCCTCCACAGTTAGGTGTCAGAATTCACGCATTGCATTGTGGCAGTGGAGTCATGTTACCGAGTTTGGATCGTGTCTTTAATGAGCACTTTTCTTATTGCTGAGACTGTCAAGCTGCGTGCTCTGAGGGCTGAATGTAATCATTCTTCACCAATACTAAATAATGAAGTATGAAGGGTAATTGTTAAACAAGTGGCCTCCTGGGAATCCTTACAAGATTGTACCTGACAATGTGTGATGTGTACGAGGCGTCGTGTTAGCACAGATGCTCAACCAGACACCCACACCTACACCCACACACACAAACACTTGCAGATTAAACCCTATTAATGCAAACTCAAAGCCCAAGTGACATCTCCAGCAGCGTAATGAGAAATTTAGCAGGAATCTGAGGCTGATTATCAACTGCAAATTTGCTGTAATGCCAGTAATCAGAGGAGATGGTACAGTGGAGAGTGAAGGAAAGAAAACAGCGAGCCTGAGCACTAATTAAACTGTACCTGCAACTTGTTTCCAGCCATCTTCTTAACATGACAATGCTGCCAAGGCCCTGAGGAGAATTTAGTTCTATGCCACAGGCCGAGATTCTGAATTAATAGATTGCTATTTATGGTTGAGTCCACCCTTCTCATCTGGCTTAAATGACTCATGAATAAACATTACAACATGTTTTTGCTTTTTAAAATTGCCATGTTTAAATTCAGCAGCGTGGAATCTTTGACATTCACTCACCCCATCACAAATAAGTGTTCCCGATGTCAGAGACCAAACACAAACTCAAATGATAATCGCCTCATGATATTCTTGTCTGCTCAGGTGTCGGAGGGTTAATCACAAAATTAACTTATCATCTTCCTGGATGAAGTAATTAAGCGGTGCGGGACAAACTCTTGCATAATTGAGGGTGAATAATGATGAAGAGGCACACAGTCCAGTGGGAGGGAGAAAGATGGAGGAAAGATCAGAGATTGGTAATTAGGAGACAGGACACTTGATGGAACCTGTAGGAGAAAATATTGTTGTGCCACTTCTGGCACAGTTCTGCTCCTGTGATGTAAGTGTAAATAATGAGAGGATGGGCTCCCCGCAGGCAAATTCTCTTTTTACACCTTACTCTTAATAAACTACCTTTTGTGTGACTAAACCAGGCCAGAGTAGATTTATTTAATACACAAAAATAGATCAGAAAAACACCAGCAACACATTAGTGGTAGTGTATGTACATAAAGTTTATGAGTTACAGCATAGCTGTCTGCCTAAAGGTCATTAGGCCATTATAATGACTGCTGTTCGCCGTCGCATGCTCTCATTTAAACGTGATGGAAGAGGATAAAAGTTGAGCTGAACAGTAATGCAATTTTTGGTCTCGTTTGTGTTTTGCGTGATTTGTGCGGAGCCAGGCGCTGGCATATGTTGGTCAGGACTTCATCAACGTCATGTAAAAAATCAGCTGACAATTATTTGAATTGTTATTTGCAGAATATGGTGCCTGTGAGTCAGATTTTGACGTTGAGTGAATTTCATGCGTCACTATTATTATCTGTCACATGTTACTGACACATTTACTGCAATCATTTCTGTTCTAATTTGTTGAGATTGTCAACTCAAAGCAACAAAGCAGCTCTTGAGGACACAGCTTTTGCATAAGGTCCACACAGTTCACTGAAACAAGCGGCACCAGCTGTCTGTCGCTCAGAAATCCCATCATGGTGTTTGATTAAAAACAACACAACTGAGAAAGACACACTGACATACAGCTCACGAATTTCTCATTATACTTTCAGACTGTCGTTTAGCTCTTACCCAAGTGTAACGATTGTGCAGTGAAGCAGCGTTTACATAATGTGACATTATTTGATAGTCTTAAGTTGAAGCATTTAAATGAAGCAGATAGAAGACATGGTATTATGTCAATACCAGACCTTCAGAGCAAAGTTTAGGTCTATAAATGTGTGTGTAACATGAATTCAATGTCCGCTTCAGTCCACAGTGCTAATGTTGGTTTAATGTGCAAGACTGTATCACCAAAGGTATTATTAGGACCATTATGTCTCCCAAAAAGACAGCATCTGTCTCCTCTGCATTTTCTGCATGGTGAGTGCATGAATACAGCAAATCAATACAGAGAATAGCAATCATGGGAAACTGCTCGAGCGTTGGTGAAAAGTGCGCTACGCCAAGCGGCACTCGCTGTTTAACAGAACATACACGGCCTGCTTGGGCCTTGCTCAATTTATCGACTGCTGCAAGAAATCAACAGTGGCAAGCAGCTTAGCAGCTCTTTCTTCTCATAATAGACTCCATTCATACAGGCCTTTTATTCTGCACACAGCGCGAGGTGACAAATGGACATAATGTCTGCCAGCCTGCCTCTCAATGTATTTGATTTTTTTTTCTTCCTCCCTCCCCTGCATCCTCCCTTCACTCGTGATCCTCACTGATATATCTTGACGCTCTGAAGTATCCAGAGTAAATTCACTCTGCCTTTATTGCTGTTTATAACCTTCAGACTGCCAGGAACGATCTGTGTATGCGCACCACAAACAGCAATTGTCACTCTTGAATAACTTGAATACAGAAAAATGCAGAAAAGGGGTAAAACTGAGGATAGGATTGAAGTATGCTAAAACAATGAAAACGCTTGTATAACACATACAGGATGTTGAGAAAAGTTAAGTAAGTGACTGGTTTCCTCTAAAAGCCCCGTAGATAAATATTTAGAATTTCCTTAATAGTAATAGAGTTATAGTGTGTGTGGGGGTGATAAAACACCATCCATGCACTGCATCATCATTTTCAAAACCACAGATGGTAAACTGAAAAGAAAATTGTAAATATAAATCAGATGGCAATTTGTTTTATAGCTACAACAGCAAGTAAATGCATCTTCTCGGACTGACATAATCTTATTATATATAAACAAATATGTTTACTGCTTTCCAAAAGTTTAGCAAAAACATCATCAAGCACCCACTTCTTGTTTCCTCATTAAAAAAAGGGGGGGGGTGATATCAGAATGATAATAATTCCATATGAAGATGCAGGGCATTAATAATGCAAGCATTTTACTATGGGTGTAAATAAATATTTCAGCCCTTCACGCTGGTAATCTATCACCCCACTCCCAAAGATTTGACGCTCCCTGTGGGCTGATAATTCACCAGTTGTGGATCCTGAGCAGCAGATGATCTATACAGTCCTAGAAAAGGTTATTTATCGCTTTCATAATTAAATTTGGTATCTTGGTGGAGGTGCTGTCACGGTATGATTAATCAAGTCCCACTGGCCGGAGCTGGAGAGGGCCAAGTAGCAGGTGTTGCTCACTCCGGCCTGAAATGCTGCTGCTCTCTGCAGTAGGTATGTGCAGGCCGACATGTATGTAGTATGTAATAGTAATTGATGAAAATGATTCGTTGGTTGTGAAAGCAAGTATTTTATACAGGAAAAATACTATACGACATTATACGGAACTATTACAGGAAGCCAATAGGAAAGTTTGAGCTGAGATGACTGGGAGTAACACGACACAACACAAATATACCTCTGTACCCTGATTTTCCGTGTACTATGTTTACTTTTGTATATGAGGGCTGCCTTCGTTCATCATCTGTTCAAAATATGTGGATTATATTGTGAAAAATGCCCATTACTAGTTTGTAGTGGGCAAGGTTTACATCTTTAAATTGCATGTTTTGTCCAACAAATAGTCCAAAACCCAAAGGCATTCAATTCATCATCATATCAAACAGAGAATATAAGGGAGTTACTGGAACCAGCATTTTTGTTGCTAATTGACTTATCATTTTACCACTAATATATCTATCTATATTTGTATATCTATCTATATCTATATCTCAGATAGAGATAATAAACCATTATCATCCCTCAACAAAAAGAAAATCATCCTCAAGGACCTCTACAACACATAAATACCTGACAAGCTTGTGTTTTTCAACTAAGATGGATGAGTGTTAGAATAATAGACATTTCCATGTATTGATTAAATGTTACCAATTGAACAATACATGGTACAAAGTGAAGGATGATGGCATTCTTATTGTCATCAAGGAGCCTTAATAGCACAATAATGTGGCTGATGAATAGAAGCGACTGGTGATATAAGTAATTGGAGTGGACACACTCTGAAAGGTGTCAGAGGTTGTGCGCTGGCTCGCCACTACATTAGTGTCACTGTGATGCTTAAAGCCCTGAGCTGCCATTTCACCAGTGTGGAGAGGGGCTGAACTGACTGTAGGACAACAGAAAGTCAATATCCATGTTGAGCACAAAATGAACATGGTGTTTAATCCTGTGTCCACGACAATAGTCTGCTCCATCACATTTCTTCACCCGAGCCGCTGTTCAGTTTACCTTCCTCTGCCAGCCCCGAGGCTCAGTCAGAAGGTGTGTGGGGTTTTTATTAGACTCTGCTTTGTGTGTGTGAGCACATGTGATCAGGAGCTGTATGGATTACACTCTGCAAAAGCTGTTCCTAGACTTGTTTTGAAAGGGCTCAAATTGGCAGATGTAGTGGGAAATGTGACAGCGCTCGTGATGAGTCGGTCCAACGATCATCGTCTCACTTCCCTGACAAATGCGATTAAAAAGGAGCCGTTATGTAAAGTTGGGATTAGCAAGGTTTTGACAATCTCCGCTAAAAACAGGACAAATGGAGTCCCAGAGCTATATCCTGAGTGTGTATGTTAATCGACGGTGGAACAGTATGGGACCTGAGCAAAGCTAGGTGCTTCTGGGTCTTTCATCTTTTCCGTGGATGCTGCACTCAGTGCCTTGACCAGAATGTTCACAATGAACAGGCACAGTACAGATGAGGAAAAGATTAGATTTTTCACTTCTCCAATAATGCCATGCAGGTTCAGTGCGTGGTTCACCATTTGCAGTACAGCAGGTTAATAATTACCTGTCATCTTGATTCTGACAAGCTGTTTTCTTTTACTTTGTGGTGGTAGATTTAATGTTGGTAGGAAAATACGGTGTGTGTGTGTTATATGATAAGTTATGTAGTAGATATGAATTTCAAATGTACACAGTTTGAGGCAGTCCACTTAGTGGTAAAGTTTTGCAAGTGTAAGCACTTTCACATCAGTACACGTGCTAAGGTTTGTTTCTTAAAAAAATACTATGTTAGTTTGCAGTGCTGAAGGTTAGCATTAACTGAAGGTAACATTTTACATAAATCTAATATAATAAAATAAAAGGTATCGACATACCTTAAACCTTTATGTCCAAATAGTTTTCTGTAGATCTGTAAATGTGAATGTAATATTTTTTATTTATTTTTTACCTGTGTTTGAATCTTTATTATTTGTAGGTGTGGGGGAAGCATTTACATGCTTTACTTGAGCAAAAGTAGCAAAACCACGCTGTAAAATGACTCCATTACAAGTGCACTGGTCATTATGTGTAAGAGGCATTTTTATGTTGGGGTGGAGCTCATTAAAACTGTTTTATTCTGCTGTCTAGGTCATTTATAACAACGCATCATACTTTGGACATTCATCTTATAGACTTATGTGTGTGTAAAACTGGAATCTGTTAAGTAAATAAAGCTGTTAAATAAATGAAGTCCAGGAAGAAGTATTCCCCCTGGTTCCCCCACATTACTGCACTTGATTAGATATACATAGTTACATTCCATCGCTGATTTATTAGATTTTTGATTTGATATGTCTTTATCAATCTACTACTCTGTTTTCCCCCTTTTTAGTTTTTATTAATCAAATAATGGTTTGGTACGGAAAATAAGAAAATATGGACCAAAGTTAAATAACACAAAGGGTGCAGATGATAAGAAGTTGAGACAGAGAAAGCTTAAAATGTTTAATTGACAAATTACATAAAATTAGTAATCGGTAATAAAACTGTCTATTAATTAATTCACAGATTTGACACTGTTCTTATATTTCTCCCGAAAATCTTTCTGCTGCAAAAATACTATATTTTCTGTAAAGGTTTATTTCATAATTACCTCAAATTCTTTATGCTTTCCTTCATACTTTTGTGTTTTTGTGTTCTTTGTTACTTTGCTGTACAGTGTTACCATTTGCTGTTAAAATTGTTACTGTTTATTTAGTGTACTATCTTTATTTGCTGCTGCAACAGCTCCGTTTCCCCACAGGCCTCATTACAGTTTCATCCCGTATTATCCTGTCTGATGCTTGTACAGTCGGTCTCTATTCCAGCCTGACGTCCACCAACTGCCTGCATGGTGTTAGTACACCAGAGGCTTGCTTTCCTCTCTGTGTTGTCCTGTAGTTTTATCCCTCTCTCCCCCTCACCTGGCCGCTGGCCTGTGGGCTGCCAGCCTCAGATGGTTAATTATCTCTTGTCTGAGCCGTGATCACCTCCCCTGGGACCCGGGGAGACAACCTATTGAACTCCCTCCCAGCCCACCGGGGTGTCCAACCACCTGGCTAATAACGATTCATGCAGTTGTCAATCCAGCTGAGCTGCGCCATCAATATTCCTGTCTGCAGAATAACATCAATTAAGAGACAGGGATCTGAACATTGAGACGCAGGACAAATATCATCCGCTGGGTTAGATATCTTCAATGGCAAGAACACACTGCTGATTGTGCAGGCGCTTTCTGGTGGAGCGTTTGATGAGAAGATTGATACCACTCTCATATACTGTTTATCCATTTAATATAATTGTCAAGCCAGTTAGCTTAGCTTAGCATGTACAGTATACACGCATAAGTCTAGTTAGCTAGAGGTACTGGATGAAGTGTGTGAAAGCTTAGCTGTGTGAAAGATAGCTTAAAATAATGAATTAATAGTTTTTAAAAAATAGCTAATGCTATTTGGATGAACAGTTGAAATACAGATGTTACCTAAAAGTAATGGAAAAATGTAAGAAATAAACAGGTTCAATAATTAGGTACATTAAATGAATACAGTTGAAATGGATATTTCAAAGTAATAGAGAAATGGTTTAAATAGTTAGCTCCAATAAATGGTTGACATTCAGCTTCTGTCACTGCCAAAGTGGTAGAGTAGTATGATGGCAAAATTGACAAAACAAACCTAAACATTGACATTATTGTATGAAATGAAAGTATTGTAACAATATACACTTTAAAATAATAAGTACTATTCCTGAAAATACTGTCCAGTTTAAAACCCATTCAAACGAACACATTTGGAAAATGACAGGTGCTGCAGAGGAAGGAGTTCTTCTCTCCGGCATACACAGACAGAAAAGGTGGCAAACCTTTTTATAAAACACCATGCTGAAAAATTTAAAACATCACACAATCTTTAACATTCCTTCAAATATCTTTTATGTCTTTTAGATACGTTTTTAGAATGGGGGGGGGGGGGGGTTACTCACTAACTTGCAAACTGATGCTTTTAAAATTCATAGCACAGACAGCCTCTGACTGCCACCCAGGGAGGCATGTTAAGAGTCAGAGGCTGTCTTAATCATGCTGAACAGTGGGGAATGCCTCAGAGCCCCTCTCTGTTAATGGCAACAGCAGTGAGAACAGGGGATGTGAAAGGAGGGGCTGCCTGAAAACCCTAGGCCCTAAAGTGTAGGCCAGGGTTATTATCTGCAATTACCGTGATTAATGAGCCCTTCATTTGAATGACTAAGGTGAAATTCATTTATCCCTGGTATTACTACCAAACTGAGTCTAAGATGTTCCTTGAACAGTCAGTGAGCAAGGCCTAAATATAATCTGTTTGGTAAAGAAACGCAAGACAGTATGAATATGATCAAGTAAATGTTATTGGCAACAAAACTCATTCCTCTAACTGTATTTGATGACTGAATGTTGCTTCCTCTTTGCTCCGCTTCTCCTTGTTCTTGTAAAACTATTTTACTAAAATACAGCAAAGCCTCATTGCGTTTAATAAAAGCACTTTCATCGCCCTAGTTATGCCATCTGTGAAAGTCAAATTCTCAAATACACAGTTATTGCTAATTCTCCCCGCGTCCTCAGACAAATATTGCTGCTAGGGAGCACCGTATCTAGTGATCAATCATACCACCTCTCTGAACCTGCTATGCAATTTATTAAGTGCTGAACAAATGGGCCGGAGCAGGCGAGCGGCTGTTCCCAGGGCCAGGGAATGTAAATCTAAGCAGAGTAACAAATTAGTCAGACTTTGCTCTTTTTTCCTGCTTGCATACTAAAATTGCTGGTGGCAATGCAAAGCAACCCAAGGTAGACATTAAACTTGCAAAGGTTATAAGAGAAATTTGTATTTGGAGGCAGACAGCCAGAAGTTGTTGCAACCAATGCATTATAGTGCTATTAGAAAAACATAGCTTGACAGTAATTCTTAGCTTAAAGAATATTTTAATTTTCTGATTTGTCATAATTGTGACTTAATTATGATGATGCTCATTTGTGCTAACTTAAAGATCATGTCTATGTATCTATTTGTATATGTGGATAAGATGTGTAATGTGTGTGTGAAAAAATGTAGAAAAACACCAGTTCTGGACACATCATCATTTCCAGAGATATTGGAGAACAAGGAAGGAGAAGCAGATCCAGAATGATATTCTAAAATGTACCACTTTCTGTGACCCTGTTTCGGCCTGGCTGTGTTTGGATTCCATTCACACCAGCCAACAACATTTGTCTTAGAAACCATCTCCAATGAAAATTAACTCCACATCTGCAGAGAGTATACAAATAAATCAACCCCATCAGTATCCTGAGAACCAGACGACTCTGCGAGCTCATGTTTTATTTTCTCTGGCAGATGTGTCTGGTCCCACTCCCATTCAGACAGATTTCCAGCGACCTGGATGATCCAGTCACAGCCGTTTATCTAACATGGGATGGGTTTGATATGATGACGATGAGCACCTGTGAGGCATTTTCGTAAACAACCAACATGGTTACAGCTAATGTAGAATGTTCTGAATCCACTATCACATTAGTATTAAATGGACAGTTTATTATTATTTCTCTAAAAGATGAACAAACAACTGCACCTAAAGCTTTTGTTGATAACAAAGTTGTTTGCTATAGTTCTGACAGAATTTGCTCCGTGCTATGTCACACGTTTTGTTGCTCTGATTGGTTGTAGGTCTATCCAATTGCGTCCAGAGGCATTTTGGTCTGCGCCCGTTGATAATGTCCCTTGGAAGTCAGAATGGAACTAAGAGGTTCCAGACTCATTTGCATTTATGATGTCTGGTGATGTCAGGCTACCCTGTCAGCACACAGAACGTCCATGTTGGAGATTTCTGCAAAACTCCTGGATAATATTCAATGACATCGTGTTTTAACATCTAATTACAGCATTACCCAAGCTAGCAGAATAGCTCAAGGGATGACAATATTGGTCGTTTACTCGGTTGGCCTGTTCCTCTAGTGCCACCATGAGGTTGACATTTTTGTGTTTTTGTGAAATGTCATGAGAACTACTGGGATCACTAAAGTCCGTAGGTTTCATCCTCATCTTCATCCACCTGGATTATTTGCTGTCATAGAATTTTATAGGCTGGATCTTAATACAAAAAGGCCAAAAGGCATATGAGTAGAATAGCAACCTGAGCAAAGAAGTTAACACTATTTAATACACTAACTTCTGGTATTCCTATAGATAAACATATCCACATATTACCATGGACTTGGCTCAGTTACTTTTCTAACATGATAGTACCTCACTCCAGAATTAGATACAGAATTAGATGTGTTCCCTCCAGGACTGTGATTCAGTGAAATTAAATGAATAACAAGTTAACTTCAATATTTCTGCCACAGGTCAAAATATTCACTTATTATTTCACTATTTTCGGTTTAAGCTAATAATTTGAGTTGGCTTTATCAATCCAGACACATTACACCAACTGCAATTGCTATTATTATTTTCTTGGGTACCAGTTTGAGACATAATTCAGGAACAAAGACTGCAGTGTAAATTGTGGGCAGACTGAGGTGTTGCAAATCAGGAAAGCAGGCGGCTCATCAATATTTTTTTCTCTCCAGTACTCGTCATGCATGGAAATGGCATCATAAGGCTCTTTCAACATGAATATCAGCCTCATACCGATGCTCTGACCTGGTCATGAACTTCCCGGTATCTTTTGCAAACAGACGTCCCCCTGAAAATGACAAAATGTTTGAAATCCCTCCGCTAGATTTCCTCTGTGCCATATGAGAAAAGCAGATTTTTTTTATTCTCCCCTTTGCTTTAACACTCCCCAAACCTTACCTTTTATCTGGTCACTTAAAATTCATAAAGTACGACTCGATGATTACTTTTACACATACTGCCTTTGACCTCCTGTCGCTTAATTATCATAAAGCTGCGCAGAGGAGAACGAGCCATCGCCTCCTCTTTTGTGCCACTGTAATTGCATTTTTAATTTTGGGAGGTGAGCAATACTGATATGGCTCAGACCTGATATCACAGGAGTTACATTGTTGTGGTGGGAGGGGCTCTACTGAGGAAAAAATCTCTGGTCATACCACATGGTCTCTGCCAGTGACAGTCCACCTTAAACCTCCTTAAGCGGCACATATAACTTCAGTAATTTATCATAAGGATAAAGGAGGCAAAAGTGTAGCCATGGAAAATTGAATCTTTGGAGAAACCAGAATGATTGAATTCTTAGTGTGAACCTGGAATCAGCCAATTTCCCTGTAAATCCAACCAGTACTTATTTTAGTTCATTCTTGAAACTGTCCACCTCTCATTCCTTCGGTCCTCTTCCACTAAAATGGCGCAGCTAATCAAAGGAGACTGGTATCGAGTTGAGACCAATTGACAATAAGACGCCTTTTATTTTATGTGTTTTTATCGACACATGAGGAATTGTTAATATATTGTATTTCTTAAAGGGAGTTTGGCGCAATATTTTCCCCAGAGAGCACAGTGTCATTTTCCTGCCATACCTTGGCTTGCCTATCAATAACCTTGCACCCCCACTTTTAACAATAACTTGGCACCCATTCTTACAGACATAAACTACTAGCATTAATGTTGTGTATCTTGCAGAAAGTAATGCCATTAATGTTTCAGATAGCATTGGCTTGTAAACGTTACCCATTCTGCCCTTCTGTCCTCTGAGGCCCGGGGATTTGTGCTGGTCTGTGCAGCAAAAAACAAAGCCGTTCCCTTGGTTAGCCCTTAGCTTTGACAAAATGCTAGTGGGTCAGAGCTTGTGAGAAAAAAATGCCAACATGGCAAAGTTAGTTCTCAGGCCGTGGGTGAGTATCATTCTAATGAGCCCACACTTGACATAAGAAGGGCAGCCCAATCCTGAACGGCTTGTTGGTTCACATGTTTTCTGAGCTACGCAGCCCACAAAACAATGACTGGGTGGGTTGTCTTATTGAAAAGGTGAGTTTTTTCTGATAAAGCTTTAGATTGACTGTTGTGTCCAGTACAGTTAGTAGGTCAGAGCAGAGTACACCCTACTACTATATCCAGTAGCCAAGACTCAGAACTCAGGATCACATTTGGACCATGACTCCTGAGAAAAGAATGTTTATCCACAACATATATTGTTGTTTGTTTTTCTTTTATTTACTTTGCATATATTCTTCCTTGACTGTATCAGAAACCAATCAGATATCTGGCTCATTGGTCTTCAGGAATTAAATTTGTTCCTGTCTTGATAGTTTTCCATGGCCTTTTCTGGTTGGCTGCAGAACAGCTTCCATTTAACACTGACAGGTGTAATGACTTGCCAAAAGACTCTTTATTTGTTTAAAATGAAGTAATTTTGCTTTCACTTTATTTTTCCCAGCATACCCTGGGCTTTAAACTGGTGCCTCCAAACAGTACAGCTTGCAGCAACCATGAGTAAATCCCAAATAACCTTGTCAAGGTCGAGCTATTGAAGATAACTAGATTCTGTTGAGATAGTGACAACATAGATAAGAAATATACATTTTATAATCAAATATAGATTTTTTTTTCTATCTTGTTTTCAAATGTGTGACATCAGATTAACTTTGCAGGAAAGGAAAGTCTTATATTTTTCTATGATTGGATTGGAGAGCTGGGTTTATTGGGAAATAACTAGAATAAATGAACATATTTGATTGATGTTTTAACTAAAGAATAAACTTTCCCACCCAACAGACAATTCTGGAAGCTATCGGCTATTGTCTGATGGCGATTTAGCCTCTGGGGGCAATAGACAATGTTTTGGGGCTTCCGGTGTAGCCAGCCGATATCCGAAGACTTCTTCCGTCTTTGTTTACAGTCTGATTAGCAATCTTGGAACCCATCAAATTTGAATGCAGATTAATGCTCTGAGATTGATCAATGGCAAAATTGTCGTCAGACAGATCGCATTTCTGCAATGCGTTCTGCCTCTTTTGCTCTCTGCACAGACTGTTTAGTTGCATGCAACCAAAGCCTGCTCAAACATGATTGGTCAATACCAGTTGGACTACAAATGAATTAAAACGGAAACCAAAACACGTCTGACTACAGATTTTGCTTTCATATGCAGATACCTGTTTTATAGAGATTACCCAGCCGGCAGCCAGTGTTTTGTTTACTCACTGAATCAATGTGCTGTTCAATCTGTGAAATGCATATTGATCAACCAGGACATTAGCTTAATGTCAAAATGTATTCGGTAAAGGTCTTTTGGGAGGTATTAACAAATGTATGTGATGGTGTTCAGCTTGATCAACCACGATCACAGAGATATATTTCACAATTACTGGATGTCCCTTTCGGTCTGCTTGTTCTTTTTTAATCATGCAAATGGAAATGTTTGGCATTTTGAATGTTAAGAATATATGTTCTATCAATGAAACCACCTCTGCATTAGTTGTTAAACTCTCTGGTTTTTGTCGCATCATGCAAGTCAATTCTTCCTTGCAAAATCTGGTCTGACTGTGTTTCGTTCATCCAGGGTGCCTTTGCTGCCTTACTTGAGCAAAAGTCAGCAAACAGGGAAAGGATAACACATTGAAGTTTGACCTGTTGTGCAAATCTTGAATTTGAACTAATTATTACAAATCCAACGGTAGTTCAGATTTCGAGCTAATTGTTATAGTCCTATTTCTATAATAACTACATTTTGTAATTCGTAGCAATTTGATTTGACTTATTAATTATAATTAATTTTCACGGATGATATAGATAGCTTGTTCTAGTATAAAAATGTAAATAGGCTGGAGGGAGGGACACGTGTGGGGTCATTAGACAGGCGATCAGTAAATCATAATGCAAAGTCAAATCTAAATTTGTATATAAATTTATAGTATGTAATACAGATTTACAGTCAGTCTAAAATGTTTCAAACAGTAGGTCAACAGATGGTCCATTAAATCAAAGTTTACAGGGAGTTACAGGTATTTTAAATTGAAGGTAAATAACACTGTTTATCTCACTGAAAGGATGTTTATGCTTAGACTTTCTACCCAAAACTTTAACAGGCCACTACTAAATAAGATTTCAGTGTCTGTGTCACTTTCAGTGCTGCGATCAGCTCCTGCTGTAATCAGATGAGAACAGTGTTTATAAGTAGATGTTGAGTGGAAACGTGAAGATTGAATAGGTGCACACGTAATATCTTTAGAGTATTTTGGCTGTCAAAAGAGTGCAGGGAGGAACAAAAAACAACCTGGTGCTGCGAATGAGCGCTTCGCTAATATAACCAGGCAGCACAAGGGAAATGGTAATGTAGCCTCCCTGGGTAGATGCGGTTTATGTTGAAACAAGACTGTAATCAAGCATGAGGACAGGGTCTAATTACTCATCTCCCCCCTGTCTCTCAGAGATCACATCACTGCTCATAAATTACAGGCTTCATGGTGACCTGTCTCTGTCAGTGGGCATCCTCACTCTGACAGCACCTGGGCTACTCGCATACCGGCGCAGGCTGCATACAATTACACTCCTAAGTTGTGCGTACGGTATAGGCTCAGGGATACCGCGGAGGGTAAACCTTTCAAAACTCTGGATTTCCCCCCACATATATGAATTTAAATCATAGCATACTATGAATTGCATTAAGTATCGACCTGATACAAATGATGTATAAATGAGGATAATTTAAGGGGAAACAATTCCGGTTGTTGGGGAGTACCTGGCAGCCATATTTGTGCTCCATTTGAGAATTTGCAAAAATAGCTGTAAAGAACTGAGTGTGTTTTATGCAGTATTTGGTGAAGGAGTGAAGAGTCTTAACACCACTAGATCTGTAGACATTATTTTTCATTTCCAAAGGATTAAAGGGATTAAGTTTTTCATCGTGAATTGCAAGTTGTGTCCAGTTTTTTTGGTTCACTTGTAAGTGTGTAGTGAGACTTAAACACCGATTTCTGCTGTATTCCATCCCCGTCTCCTTGAAATTCAAGTTCATATACAACTAAGTTGCATTAGTGAAAAGGATTTGTAGAAGGATAAAATTCTAAATGTTCATACTCAACGTCCTGTATATCCACAGTGTATCTGCTAGAAGTGAATCACACTACACAATAAATAATTTTTCTTTTAGACAATTCAAAGCATTTGGTTAAGTTTAGGGAAAGAGTGTGGTCTTGGTCAAATATTGAAAACGTTAATGAAGGCTTAAAGCATGACATGGGACATTTTGAGGCTGGGTTCAGTCTGTCTTAACCCTTGTGCTACCCTGTGGAGAAGACAGTGGGTCAAGACAAGGGGCCACTGGGTCAATATGACCCGGCAAGGTAGCACAAGGGTTAAAACAAGGTGGCCATAGATGCCCATAAGTACAATAGCTTTTGGTTGCTGTAATCATTCCTCAAGTTCATGCTGGCCATTAAGATATGACGGTGGGTTTTTCCCCCCATCACCATTTTGCTGATTGACAGTTGGTGGTGCTAACAAAGGCAGTGAAGAAGACCATTAGCAAGCAAACATACTGTAGATGTAAACAACACAATTACAACTGTTTTCAAAATCTTTACTATGTGATATTGCACTTGTGAGGCCCGACGTGTTCACAGATTTATTTTTCTGTCGAAACATATTGCAACAGCAGTTGAAGCAATTCCGTATGTTGGTGGTTATGGAGCAGCATAATAATTCACATGCCAGATGTCCTTTTTGAGACATTTATGTTCCATTTTATCTGAATGAAATCCCTTCAAGACATTTTTAAGCAATTGCTGATAAACTACAGACATGGATGGAAATGTCACCTCAAAATAGTTGTGAAAGCTGAAATCTACTTAGCAAAACAACCTTTTCCAACAATCTTTCCAACAATCCTCCCAAAGAATTTTGAGAGGCAGGTTTCCTACACAGACTGACAAACTGGCTCAGATAAAGAAGTGTCAATTTAAAAAACAAATAGTGAACTGACAGATTCTATCAATCCTTAAATATGTGTTACGTTAAAAAAAGCCCCATTCATGGTAGCCTGTCCACTGGCATTTCTTCTGGATGCTAATAGAGTTTTGGCTAACTGCTAAACTCTATTAGCATCCATTTATTGGGTTTGAGGAAGTTGAAGCCACAGAAACCCCAGCCAATTTGTTATCTAAGATAGTGTTGCATTCACCAAACACATTGGTTGGTTCTCATCCTAACATAGCATTTTTTGTAAGTGAAACATGCTGTTTTAAAAGACCAACAATGAAGCAAAAATCTGACCTCTGTCTTGATTCACCTTGAAACGTACAATGATTGTAGTCAGCCTTTTCAACCAACTCATGAAGCTAATGTTGCTTATTTAGTTAGCTAGTTAGCCTAGCTAGTCTACCTATCTGTGTCTGAAATCAAGTTAAAAAAAAATTCAAGTTCAAGTTTCTTTGTCAATTCTACAGTGTGTACAGGAAATACAGAGGATTGAAATATTGTTACTCTCAATCCCTCTGTGCAAAAAAACACAGAATACACAACTAAATATAACCAACACAAAAACATACCAATACAGTCATTTAAAGAACATACAACAAACAAACCTGGCACAAAGACCAGGCATAAAGAGACATACAGTGTCTGTCATTGTGTAGTGCAAGAGTAAGTGAAGAGCAGGGAGAGAGTTCAGCATCCAGCCTGGTGAAGGAAGCTGTCCTTCAGTCTGCTGGTCCTGGCTCACAGGCTCTGCAGTCTCCTTCCTGATGGCAGCAGGCTGAAGAGGCTCTGTGACGGGTGGGTGGGGTCCGTTGCAATGCAGATGGCTTTTTGGGAGAGGCGTGTGCTATCGACGATCTTCTCAGCTGCTCTCACAATGAGCTGGAGGTTCTTCCGACAGGAACTTTGTCCGCTCTATAGCAAGTCAGCCACTCGAGCTGGACGGCGTGATCCGCGACGGTTGGCCAGCACGATGGTGCTAGCCTGGCTCGGAAACCTCCGCACGTACCCTGCTTCTGCTTCCTCTCACACCGCTTGTGTCGCCTCCACTGTGGACGAGGTGCAGGACTGGGGGTCGGTGATGGTACAGGCCTCCGGAGCAGCCCACAGTCTCGTAGTTCCTCTGCATCCGTGGAGCTCAACTCAAATAATTTGACTGTTGACATTGAGCAGAACCTCTCTACTGCATGTCCGCTTCATGACAGGAAGACTTGACGAAAACTTACAAGAACACCACGACTGATGTACAAAAAACACAGAAAGAACACAGGTGCAGGGTGTGCACATGACGCCATGGTAACCTTAACGACTCATTGTTTAAAAACGTACAAATTTCAAGGGGTAAATCTGCCATTGTTACCGTTATAAACTGCTAACGCTCAATTACTTACTGGTAGATCTATTAATGAATAATTTAATAAGAAAATGCATTCCCAAATGGAGATTACAAGTGAGTGTTTTTTTTACTTTTAACACACTCTTGAGCTGTAACCAGAGTAAACATAGTAGTATTTTTACACAGCTTCCACTCATACCCATTTAATTTCTGGAGGATATAGTACAGTACAGCATATTTGATATTCAGTCAGACATAAATACTATATGTTTTTTTGTGGTTTAGTATCTAAGCAAATATCTTATCACATCTAAATGTTTGTGCAGATACTTTTATTGGTAACATCTACCTGACAGCTGTTGAAAAAAATAAATACACAGATGTGCACACACACACACAGAGAGAGACAGTGAGCCCTCCCCTCACTTCCCTCACTGAGATTGATTTACCTTTGTGTCCCAGGCCTGTCGTTATCATGGGCCTCTCAGACAGGCCTGCTATGATAGCTCAGGGAAAGTGGGACGGAGGTGACAGCAGGCGCATGATGGAGAAGAGCTTCTTATCACCAATGGAGAGATCAATCATTCTTACACTGAGAGAAAGAGAGGAGAGTCGCTTCGGTCTCTTTCCCAGGTAAACAGTTCTACTCACTGCAAGAAGGTTTTATAGCTTAATGTACGTTAGCAAAAACTGACTAAGGGCTTGTTTAGTGTCCTAAAGAGATCTGTTCAAATATTCTCCTAAAACCGTAACGTTTTCACTGGACCTAGGCCTTTTATAGGAAGGTTCCTGGGTATAAGTGTTGACAGAAGCAAGAGCTGATTTTTGGCAGGTGTATATACTTGTGCCCTCAGCCTGAACACTGAGCAGCACTCTAGTTTGTTCAACATGTGATACTATAACAGGCCATATATGGGAGATAGAATAGCAGCTATGAGGAGTTATGCGTAGGGGATTGATATTGCTGACGATGAAGTGCTCCCAGTGGGCTAAGATGGAGCAGTAGTAGATAAATAAATGCTCCTGCTAAGCTCTACATTCCTATACAGGTGTTGACTGTATGTAGGGTTTAGACAGATTTACAGCTTTCCCTATTCCGTTTATATATCATGTACACATTTGAAGAGGTAGTAAAGTTTGATTGTCCATAGATGTCTGTGTTCAGTTCCTCTCAAACACATTTTGATGTGTTTATGCATTTTGCTAATTTTTTTTTCCTAAACTGACCTATCAAGACTGTTAATATGGCAAGCATTAGCCTCATATTGTAATCTTCTTTTCTGTACTGCATATCAGTCTATGATTAAGATAACCCCCCCCCCCCCACAACCTGTCATAAACAAGTCTTTGCCCAGCCAGAGAAATAGCTGTCAGATAGCAATGTTTAATAGCCTGACTGTTCTATCACAAGTCATTTCTGTCTGAAATAACTGTGACCTGAGAGCTGTTAGAACCTTAACCATGGTTTTGTGGAGACACAAGTATTTTCAGCCTAATGACCACTGTATCATATGTGGAGCTAGCACTTTCACTGCTTCACTATGTCATATAATATAATGCCACATGAAATCCAAGCTTTTGTTGCCGTTATTTAAGTCTAAAGTGGAAAGCGTTATTGATCCTGTAAATCCTAAACACTGGATATAGTATATACACTACCGTTCAAAAGTTTGGGGTCACCCAAACAATTTTGTGTTTTCCATGAAAAGTCACACTTATTCACCACCATACGTTGTGAAATGAATAGAAAATAGAGTCAAGA
>JAVQJL010057225.1:0-10444 GCA_036024295.1 Nannoperca obscura
CTCTATTTTCTATTCATTTCACAACGTATGGTGGTGAATAAGTGTGACTTTTCATGGAAAACACAAAATTGTTTGGGTGACCCCAAACTTTTGAACGGTAGTGTATATACTATACTATATATACTATCTAAAAGCACCACCACCAGCGCAACACCTACGTCACGTGTCTTAACGCCTGTGTCTCCATCGTGAGTCTATGTATATTGTTGACTTTCATTGGTCGGATCTTCAGATCAAAACGTCTGACGCCTTGATAAGTGAGATGGATTCTTCAAACACACACACACACACACACACAAACACACACACACACCCTCCAGTTCCAAGTAACAGGTATCATGTGAGAAAGCTAACAAGCATCCAAGGAGTTAGTTATCCGGTGACAACGCAGCGGGTGATCTACTTAAAATGATGGAGTGTGTTGGCAGCGTCGGGGCAACATCTTCGCCCTAGTGGTGCGTCTGGCTTGAACGGTGTGTTCCTACCAGCACATTTGGCCGTGGTTGCACCTGGACAGGTGCAGGTGGGATCTGGGGCGACAGTGTGAACCACCCGCTCAGCGCTGGCAGGTGAAGAGTAGGGCTGTTTCTTTGTGCTGCTCTCCTCACGTCTACAGCAGAGTTCACAGTTACAAAGGCTGCAGTGCCGGGAAATCTGTGTTCATAGCTTAAACAGCATAATCACACCTTTTCAACTTTAATAGTTTCATAGTTTTTCACTGCTTAATTTATGGTGATGTACACTGAAGATTTCCATTTACGCCACACTGAAAAGGTAATTCATCTCTATTAAACACGGTTATTATCACCCAGCTGAGCTCCACAGATTAAAACATGTACTAATCCTTTATCCTGAGCAGCCACCTGAGTTTCTCAAATGCTTTTTTGATACTATAAGTTGTGAGGCTCTGGATGGAGTCGCTGCAATGCTCTTCTCTTCTGCTGGTTTGCATACATCACATGTTCGACTTAATTGTATTCAACAGAATTAAATCAACTCTCAGTGCTCTCCAGAAACCTCTCTTTCTCCTCATATATACCTGGATTTCACGTCTAGCTGTAGGCACACAGTGAACTGAAGGAACAGCGCTGAGAGTTTACTTACATAAGCATTGCTATCAATCATTTGTATGTACTCTACAGCAGCGAATAACTCAGGGCTGCGCTTACATAAGATTTGTAAGATCTTTTTATGGCTTTTTTGTCCTACTTTATGGTAAACAATGGAGTGAGGCAGATAAAAATAAAATGCACAGGGAGGTGCAGTGTGGATCCGTGATTTAGTATTAGAGATAGAAGAAAACTAAAAGAATCTATCATCATGGACAGTCGTGTGTCTTTGAAATAATAACGCAGGAGCATATTACTATGAAAAGAAAAGCCAATTAAAAAATGACCAGTAAATAATCAAAAGCAAAGAGGTTTTAAACTGACAGCAGTTAAAGGTTAATTGATATACTTGAATTAAGAGGAATCCTTGAACTGGCTCTTTAATCCCTATTAGCTTTCCTTCATTGTTCATTGAAGCACAGTGTTTTTAATTAACAATTTAATTATTGATGAAGCACCTGATGAAGCTCTGTTAATTCATTTATTAGGAGAAAAAACAACAGCAAACTGATCCTCGCCTTCACTCATCTGTCTTTTACACACCTCACATCTCTGCAGAGTGCAGACGCCAGAACCACGAGTGCTTTGTGTCAAACGACTTCTTCCATTTCTAATGAAAAGCGTGCATTTGTCTGCTTTGCTCTGAATGTACATTAAACATTTCATCAATTGAAAAGAAAATAATCCCCTGCTCTGTAGTGTTTTTCATTTTCTTGCTCTTAATCACTGTGTCTCGATCTGTTTTCTTTGTCCCATCTGTCCGTTACGTAGCCTCTCATCAGTCTCCTTCACCCCCCCCCCTCCATGAAACTTGTCTTTTGTTTTGAACCTTTATTCTTTCCATCGTTCTCTCTCTTTGTGTTTCTCTGGAGATTCCTCTGCTCTCAGCATCTCACACACATTCCTTTTTTATTTCCCTCCCAGCGGACTGTGGTCAGGACAAGTGTGTACGTCTCCAGCTGCAGTGCTTTGAGTTGGATGTTACGACTGTAGCAGTGGACAACCGACAACAAATATGCAAATGTGTTACTCGACTGGCAAGTTGAGGCTGTCACATATCCCACACTGGCTGTCAGTCACTTCTGTACTGAAGCACACTCAGAAGCCTCTCTGCACACGCTGCTGTGCGTTGCCACACTTGGTCCATTTGCAGTGTTGTTGTCGGCTTGTACAGTCGAGGATCTGGGTGATCGCATCACGTGGGAATCTCACCGTTTGATATAACAGTCATGTCACATCAATCATTTAGACTTTTCAACTTAATAGTCGTCAGTCAGGGACCTCCAGTATTTGGAAGTAGCTCATAAAAAATGTGGTGTGTAAGTTGGGTTCACCTGTTCTTTCAGTGTGTCATGATTTAATCAACACTGGATACAGCCTGCCTGTGAAACATGTACTGCTTCTTCTATTTCAGCCAACAGAAGTCAGATTCAACGAGTGGATTGATACCAGATCCAGATTTGATTATATGCTACTGATCCCCAAGAAATGAACAGTAGTATCAGTTGATATTGATACCTTTCACGATGAATGTCAAGTTTAAAGGTAGATTTCTTTTGCTCCTGAGTGAAATTTGAAGAAACAACAATTTGTTATTGTCAGGAACCTTTTGTACAGACAGTTTTAAACATGTTTGTGTGGTGCTGGAAAATGCTGAGACGACAGTTTGCTGCTGCACTTATTGTGGAGGGTCCACCAACAACACTTTACTTTGGCCGTGTTCTAACTCTGATATTGTTTCCAATGTCTTCTTCTTCTTTTTTCCCCCTTTCCTGGTGTATGTGTGATTTAATTATATCAAACATTTTTTATATTTCTATTGAAGAAAATTCTATTGACGTAATAATAGTTATCGTTTTATGGCCCAGCCCTAAACTCAAGTATATCTGACAAATTGTAACTTTATTTTCCACCTCCAAAAAGCGACCTGGATTCCCAGACTATAACCCTGCTGACATCTCATCACTAACACAATGTGCTGTGTTGTAAAGCAGCCAGAAGCAGAAGAATGAAAAGTGAAAGACTAAGCCAGCAGCTTGTGTGTTGCAGGTGGAGTTGTGGAGATCTGAGACAGCTGCTGTGTCCAGGCAGTGACAAAAGACGCTCTATATATTGGGCTCAGACTGCATTCGAAAAACTAAGACGCTCTCTAAAACAACAGCTTTTCCTTCCAAGTTGAGGACCTGCTCAAGTTGAGCCCTCCAGAGGAGCCTCCTCAGCAGAGAGAAGCTGTGTGAATAATTCACAGCGCTTGTCTGAGTCGTTTCCTTCCAACAAGACTCGGAGGCACACCGCGGCTGCCTCACCTGTTGGGAGCCAGCGAACACTTCCTCAGGGACACCAGGAAGTAGCTGTGCACCTGTGTTCAAATCACGTCAAGTTCATCAATGATTCAGCTGCAGTCAACAGGTGCTGAGGCCGGTTACAGAGCCGGGAGCCTTCGTGGCGAGATGTGGATCTGCTGTAGAAATAGGAGTTAAAGTTAAAGAAATACAAAACAGTTAAAGAAATGTCCCCTTTCAGGGCGTAATGACACCAGCAACCTATTATCTTGAAATCTTCAGTGTCAAAGAAATGTAAATGCATTTATCCTTGAGTAGATCGATTACATTGTGTGAATTTTGTGTTCGTTTATTACAGAATTTGAGAAACAGAAGTCATTTATGGAGAGAGAATCGGAGCTGAAGACATCTGCCTGTCTGTCTGTGACTTTTCAGTCGTCGTTCATGAAGTGTGAAAAGAGACGGGAAAGAGAGATGAGATATGAATAAAAGATAGAGGAGATTGAAAAAGGAAGAGGGAGGGATGCCACAGAGCACATAATGTGTGTATTCTGTGATTAATAGAAGAAGCGGCTGCATACAGTTAGAAAAGTGTCTCCTCCAGCTCCTTCGTGTGGACAGAAACACACACACACACACACACACACACACAGAAATGTTCATTAACACCCCATCACAGGAAGCTTATCTCAGAACACACACAGAGACAGATCACCAACACCAACACACGACAAGCATCATCTTTACGCACTATTATGTAACGCACATGTAGATGTTTTGGACTTGTGTCACTGGCAAATGAACAAACTGGATGCAGTCTGTAACTGTGGTACGACATGCAGACAGAACAGCAGCTGTGAACAAAACAAACAGAAAATGATACAACCTGTTTTTTTGTCCTGGCTTTCAGGCTGTAAATCGAGCCGCGTCTTACTGATTGACTTCCTTGTTGTCTTGTTCCTTCTCTTTGTCACAGTTTGAGTTACGTGACGTCCAGACAGGAGCGATGTATGCAGTTCACAGATGCCTGCGGTGTAGACAGTAGCAACGAGCCTCAAACTAACTTCCTGCCGGATCACAGTAGTCTCACTTTTATTCTTAGCTTGTCTTTCTTTAATGAAAGCCTCCAGTCCAACGCTGAACTTGGCAGAAAAGTCTTAAAACGAGAGTCCAGTGAACTGTTTGTTGCTGTTCCTGAAGGTGACCAGGTGACCCGGATGTGCACTGCGGTGGTGGAGAGAGCTGATGATGTGCACAGCGTGCTCCGCTCCCCGCATGCTGCAGAGATGGTCAGGTGTTGTAGAAGCACTGGAACAGGAGCAGAGTATCCGAACTGAGGCTGTCGGACCCGTCCCAGTCTCTCTGTTTACCATCAGCAACTCACGCAATCATGTTTCAGTGTGGGAAACTCCTACCATAGATTAGATGAGAGTTTGGGTGTTACAGATACAGTTTTGATAATGAGTGATGGCTGAATGATAAAATTCACTAAACGGCTACAATATCTTTAGATGTAACAGCCATCTATGAAAGTGATCTATGCATAATCGCATCTTACTGTGAATGTGTTTCATTTCACCCTCTGTCACAGAGCTGTTTGAATGCCCGTCTCTAAATGTTAGTGTGGGAAAGTTTCTCGTCCTCAAAATGTTCTCCCTGTGCTACTGTCCGCTTTTCTGGTTTATCATCTGCGTGTGAATTATCGGGCATCAGAGATCTAAACCTCCAGCGGTTATCAGGAGCCTCAGGTGTTGTCAAGGTTGTTCGCGATGACCTGAATCTCACACAGTTGATCTCTGAACCCACACGACTTCACGAAAAGAGCACATGAGTACATTTCTGGCTGTGTTTGTGCATGAACTACCTCTAAGTGACATCCGTTAGTGAATACTTACTTACTACAGCTTTAAATCTACTTTAAATACTGAAAGACAGTTAAAACCTCTTACTAGTTTTTATCATAGACAAGACATAAGGTGTGTCAGAGAAACAGACTCACTAACTGACATTTTAGACAGCTGAGAAATAAATGTTTTGTTTCAATAAGGAAAGCAAAATCAAATTATTATATAAGTTATTCCTGCAAAATTCTGGAAAATGGTGAAGTCACTGCCACATTTCTGCCCCAGAATATTCTAATCATGGTCCTGTTCCTGACAAACAAGAAATGACAGCTGTCTCTAATCATCATTTCATAGCAGCAGGAAACACACCAAAAAAGCTTTTTTGTATAAAAATGTATAAATGGACCAGATTGAGTAACGTTATATGCATTATATATAATAGGCACAAAACAAAATGTAATGTAATGGAGTACTTTTCTGCTCAGGTTTGGTTTGTGAGAACAGAAAAATATACACAGCAGCTCCTGTTCCTTTGAATCATTCAGGGGCCCCCTGCCAACACGGCCCTTGCTCACGGCACACCATGATTATCAGGCCCAATGCAGATCAGGAGTTAATAAATGAATCTCATGGATCTCATTAGCACTTGGCACCATAGAGGCTCCATGGTGAGCGTTCCTTTATAGTGTGCATGTTTGTGCAGACTTCCTTCTGCTGCTGCAGTCCAGAGGGAGTGCAGGTCAGGTTAAGCGGAGACTTGAGATGTGGCCTTCATTAACGAATCCTTAATTTGAACGACTCTTTCATATGAACGAGCAGTAACGTGCCTGCGCAGCAACAACAATGCATGAGTTTCGTTTTTCCCATGTGGCAGCCGACTGGTTTGGTTGTTTGTTTGTCTTTCATTCATTTGACACCTGACAGCTTCACAGGCTCAGTACTGGACAGAAATGAACAGTCCCGTCCTTCATACAATGAATTAAATGAACAAATGACTCGAAAAAATAATATTTAATTCTTCTGATCGAGACTTAAAGAACTGAGTCACTAAAATGAACCCGTTGTCACTAGCGGAGACTCAGGTGTGGCACAGGCTCATCACTCTGAATAGAAATGAGCAGCTCTGGTGAAAGAGTGATTTGGGTCACTGGTACTTCACAACAGGTCTGCCGTCCTGCTGTAATTAAAAATAAGATTATACAAGACGGGATTAATTCTGATAAACAGAAGAGAATAAAATGCACAAGCCAAGTAGTCTGGACGGCAAAGTGCATCACGACACAAACTCACATAGCACATTAATAACCCCCTCCCACACACACACACACACACACACACACACACATACACGTATGCAGGTCCAGAAGGTAGGGGATTTAAGGCTCAGTGTCTCAGATTAAGTTGACGGTTTATAAAGCTGTCTGACCACTACTGGCTGTCTTTACTTCCCGCTTTCTCTCAGCCCTGCTCAGCTTCTCTTATGTCTCTTCTTGCAGATGGACTCTCTTCTCACTCGCGCCACTTTTTTTTATTTTACTTTACCTTTCTTGTGTGTGTCTGAAATCGGTATTGAATATTAAATACGTCTTTTTCCATGAAAAACCTTTGGGTCTCTATGTGGTCACACAAAATGCAATTCTAGCTCTGACGTTCTCTCAACCTCTTTCTCTTTTATGTTCATCTGTCTCTCAAAAATTCAAGCTAGACACATTTTGAAGGCCCACACTGAAATGTTCATATTTGAGCTGCTAACAGGTGATATACAGTCCTCATGTTAAGCTTTCCCTGTAACCCCCCCCGCCTGACAGCAGCTGCCGACTCTATATGTATCCAAAGAGGTGGGCATGACTCAAAGAACTGCTGAGAGCCTGTGGATCCAGCCCATCAGCTCTCTCTCCCATCGCAAGATCAATTCTACCTCATTACTTATAACTCAGCATGAAGGGCAGCATTAAACCCAGCAGACCTGGCAACCTGCAGAAACATATGTCCATTTTATAAATACTGTAAATATGCTATTTTTACATCCATTTAATAGAAGTGTATCAAATGCATGGAAATATGTATTTGTATTACCAATGTGTGAACTATGTCTAACATAAGTTAAAAATGGTGACACTCCCGAGTGCCTCGCCTCTCTGCAGCTCCACTACAGCACCAGCAGTGTGCACCACCAGCTGATGTTAGCTTAGAAATGGAGTCCGCTAACATCAGCAATGGATAACATCAGCTTATTCATCCAGACATTCATCCGTTTGCTTCTTTTCACCAGTTTTCAGTGCCTTTGTGTTGTTTAATGCAACTAAAGGAGCAGTTCACCATATTTGCTACAGAGTGCTTATGTTGATTTTCTGTCGGCGTAAGCAGAGCGGGATCAGGGAGCAGCAGAGAGAGGAGTGATTGCAGAAGGTTTTCTGTGGGAAGAGGAATGAGCTGCTGTTCCACTCCACTCACTTGTGTTTTTGTTTACATACATTAAATGCCAGCTGGCACAATTACGTTTACATGCAGTCACATTATGAACTACCAGAGGTCTCAACAGGCGCCTGGAAAAGATTTTTTACACTTAAGTCA
This sequence comes from Nannoperca obscura, assembly GCA_036024295.1. Taxonomy (NCBI): domain Eukaryota; kingdom Metazoa; phylum Chordata; class Actinopteri; order Centrarchiformes; family Percichthyidae; genus Nannoperca; species Nannoperca obscura. Next base: position 7,810 of record JAVQJL010057225.1, read on the forward strand.
ATTCATCTGAAAAAAAACACATCTTAGTGTAACCAAATTAGCTCTTTATCTTAATGAGTTCTTTGCTATGCATGTTCAAATGTTCTATTTAGTTATTTCTACATAAGGAAACACTTGTGAAATATCTAACAAAGATTATGTTTTGCATTTGCACATTCATCTATAAGAAGGTTTTTGGACGTGTTGTTACTGTGGCAGTTTGTTAACATGTTGTTGAGCCCCCATCAACACTGTACGTACAGAATCACTTGCTTAGAAAAGAGCCTCAGTTTGGACGTTTTGGAAACAGCACTGTTCACGGGTTTAGGCTGAACAGGTTTTTGTCAAGTGTTACAGTGAGGTGACAATTCATTTACATTCATAAGAAATCATTTACATGGAGAGCAGTTAACAGTTAGTGTCCTGGCATGCTGCGATGAAGAGAAACAGATGTTGGAGCAGCAATGCATGCAGGTACAAGTGGTTCACACTAAAGGGCATGAGAGCAGCTTTGTGACCTCAATCCTAATGAGAATCTTTCAGGTGGCTTTGCTATTAAACTACTTTAAATGTATGAATGAAGAATCAATTTACCGGAGAAGCATTAATGAACCAAACAGACAGACAACACGCCGTGTGCATGTCTCATGTCTGATTAAACAAACCTGCAAATTAGCGTTTGTGTCTAACCTGAGTGAAAGTATAAATTTGCCTCTCTGCATCTTTGTCCCCGTTTGTGTGCATCTTTTTTTATGAACACACCAGATGTGCACGGTTAACAGAATGTGTCTCTTCAGCATCCACTCATTTTTGAATCAAGTCATCACAGGAGCCCATATTGTATACCCAGCTGGTGTAGCTGCTGTTGATTAACATACAATGAGACCGCAGACATTTGCAGGATGAGGACTCACTCATTTTTGGACTTTGTCATTGAGTACCCCTTTTTCTCTCTCTGTGTGTGTTTGCAGGTGGAGTCCAACAACTTCTCTCTCTCTCTCTCTCTCTCTGTCTTCATCCTATATCTCTCTGTGTCTGTCTTTCCCTCCCCGTCTGCCTGTCTGTCTTTCTGTCTATGCAGCTGAACAGCAGCATGCCTGTATGTTTGCCAGCAGCACAAGCAAAAGCATTATGGAAGTGAAAGAGCGACGTCCATACTGCTCTCTCTCCAAGAGCCGCAGGGACAAGGAGGGCCCGTACACTGGTGAGACAGCGCCCTGAGCCCAGACCTTCATGTAGTCATTCATTCATTAGCTCATTCATTAGTAAAGTCAGTCAGTGAGTCAGTCAGAGATCCTGTGCTGTCTTTATACTGTATGTTCTTAATAATAATGTTAGATTCAATCTTCCAGTAGCCTAATGAGCAATATGTTCCTGCTGCTGTGATTATCTGAAGAGCCCCCCCGTTAACAAACCAAAGTGTGAATCCAAGTGCGTCACTTTCATTATGTCACATTTCTAATTAAAGACCAATATATTGCCTGTAAACCAGAATGTATTCCCACACGTTGCACAGATGCATAGCAGTGTTCAGATTTCTTGCAGCCACAGGTCATCATTAACATTACCATCGTAGAGCAAAACAAAAGTATTAGGCCTACCCTGTGTGTCTGCTACCAAACATCTCTCAGTTTACAGAACACCTTCCTGTTTAGAGCATCACCTACTGGACCTGTCGCAGTAGTAGTAGCAGTAGTAGCAGTGGTAGCATTAGCAGTAGTAGCAGTAGCCGTAGCAGTAGTAGCAGTAGCAGTAGTAGTAGTAGTAGGTGTAGCAGTAGTAGCAATAGCAGCAGTAGCAGTAGTAGCAGTAATAGTAGTAGCAGTAGCAATAGTAGTAGTAGTAGTAGTAGTCGTAGTAGTAGTAGCAGTAATAGTAGTCGTAGTAGCAGTAGCAGAAGTAGTAGTAGCAGCAGCAGTAGTAGCAGTAGCAGTAGCAGAAGTAGTAGTAGCAGCAGTAGTAGCAGTAGCAGCAGTAGCAGTAGTAGTAGTAGCAGTAGCAGTAGTAGTAGCAGTAATAGCAGTAGCAGTAGTAGTAGCAGTAGTAGCAGCAGTAGTAGCATTAGCAGTAGCAGCAGTAGTAGCAGAAGTAGTAGTAGCAGCAGCAGTAGCAGTAGTAGCAGTACTAGCAGTAGCAGCAGTAGTAGCAGTAATAGCAGTAGTAGCAGTAGCAGTAGTAGCAGTAGTAGCAGTAGCAGCAGTAGTAGTAGTAGCAGTAGCAGTAGTAGTAGCAGTAGCAGCAGTAGTAGCAGCAGTAGTAGTAGTAGCAGTAATAGTAGTAGCAGTAGCAATAGTAGTAGCAGTAGTAGTAGTAGTAGTCGTAGTAGTAGTAGCAGTAATAGTAGTCGTAGTAGCAGTAGCAGTAGCAGAAGTAGTAGTAGCAGCAGCAGTAGTAGTAGTAGTAGCAGTAGTAGTAGTAGCAGAAGTAGTAGTAGCAGTAGTAGCAGTAGTAGCAGTAGCAGTAGTAGTAGCAGTAATAGCAGTAGTAGCAGTAGTAGCAGTAGTAGTAGCAGTAATAGCAGTAGTAGCAGTAGCAGTAGTAGTAGCAGTAGCAGTAGCAGTAGTAGCAGTAGCAGTAGCAGTAGTAGTAGCAGTAATAGCAGTAGTAGTAGTAGTAGCAGTAGTAGCAGTAGCAGTAGCAGCAGTAGCAGTAGCAG
>JAVQJL010057232.1:0-24469 GCA_036024295.1 Nannoperca obscura
AAGAAGACTCATGGCTGTACTAGCTCAAAAGGGTGCTTTTACTCGATACTGAGCAAAGGGTCTGAATACTTATGACCATGTGATATTTCAGTTTTTCTTTTTTAATAAATTTGCAAAAATTTCTACATTTCTGTTTGTTTTTTTCCGTCAAGATGGGGTGCTGAGTGTACATTAATGAGAAATAAAATGAACGTTTTCGATTTTAGCAAATGGCTGCAATAAAACAAAGAGTGAAAAATTTTAAGGGGTCTGAATACTTTCCGTACCCACTGTATGTATGTATTACGTATGTAATTGTTGGCTGAAGGTAGCACTGGTAACACCTGAGAAATCTGTTTATTGGTTATGGGCTAGACAATAGTCTAACTCATTTGATACATATCATTTGATGTATTAAATTATGCAGTTTTTTTTCTCTGAATATTAATGTTTTATATCATATAAAGTTGTATTCATTTATGCTAATTAAATACTGCAGCAAACCCTCTGTGGTTTGTTTGAGTGGGCATGAAATCGATCAACCTGACCACCAATGGCCCTGTTTCCATTTGGAACATGGGTAATTTTTCTGCTCCACCACTGTTGCATGCATTTAGAATTAGTGGGATCCTTCTGCATGTATTGATGAAAAACACATTTGATTTCTTCTCTTACAGATATCTGCAGGTTTACCACTATGGAAGAAGACCTCACGATACCTCATGATTCTGTCAAAAACTGCAACATATCTGTAACAGAGGATGAAAAAGAAAAGGTAAAAGACTTTGTATATAAGCATTTCAGAGAAGTGACAGATGGGCCACTCTTCAGTAATGCAGAAGAATCCATTAAGGAATATGGGACTTCCACCAAGAAAGATAAACTGACTCTCAATAAAGCCCATTGTAAAATTCAGCAGGGGGCTGTTTTCTCTGGAAAGATTCTGAGTTTTGAATGCTCCGTGTGCAAAGATGATTCCACGTATAGCCCCAATGATCTCCTTAAACATTTTCGAGCGGCTCATAAAGGAACCCTTCCTACATACCCTTGTGACCTATGTGGGTTTGTCACAAACGAGTTCCCTGCTCTGCAACGCCATCGGATTGAGCACAGGAATACTCTAGTTACATGTGAGCTATGCAATGATGATGTTCAGTACTCTCTGCTTTTGCTTACCAGACACTACATCATGTGTCATAGTCTAAATGGACAGTTTAACTGTGACTGGTGTGAGTTTACAACTGTGGATGCAGGTACATTCGTCCAGCACATCCATCATCATAATGAGAATCCTTGGAAGTGTTCAAAATGCAGACATATCAGCTTGAGCGAAGAGGATCACCAGAAGCATATGAAAGCTCACTTGGGTACATTTCCCTTCACTTGTCTGATCTGTGGATATGGTGCAGCAAGAAGCGAGTACCTTAAAAAACACATGGCAGCTGTTCACAAAGAGGAGGCTGAAAGAAGGAATGTAAAGAAGGCTATAGAAGACAACAGCACTCCAGCAAATTCATCTGCAAGCTTAAAACTTTTGCTAAAAAAGAGTGGTGAATCACAGGAGACTCAGAGGATATCGAAACTGACCTGTCTCTCTGGGAGTTTATCAAACCTAAATGGCAGGCTAATGAAACCAGAGATATCCTTAGAGGAGAGCTACCAGTTTGTAGATGGGACTGTAGCAAAAAAGGATAAAAATTGGAGCAAAGGCTCAAATACCACAGAGCAGTCAGTGCCAGTAGTGTTACAGGAATGTGACAACTCTGCAAGTTCTGATGCTGCAAGTCACAACAATCCTAATGGACTGACTGTTCTGATGGTTAAGAACAAAATCTCTCTTCCTCCTAACTGTACAACCAAAGTGATGGGATTCAAGATGGTTGATGGCAAAAAACATTTAGTTCTCAAAGTAATACCAACAGCAAAGCAAGACTCATCCACTCAGAACCATTCCTCAGTTGAAGATGTGGGCTCCTCAGCACCAAATCCTGTGTTGGATAAAAGTAAAGTCTCCACTGAGAATAGGGAATGCTCTAATAGCAAGAGCTCAACATCACATTGCTTGGCTATTTCACCAAGAAGTGAATCTTGCATACATATGGATCAAGATGATATTATGGCAGTTAAAGTAAAGACTGAGGAGGAAGAAACCTCTGTTTGCAACTTTGATTCCACCACACATAGAGTTTATGTTGAGGAAGAGACTAATTCTTTACTAAATAGGTCTTTGACTTGTGCAGATACATTATATCCCATGACAAGTGAGTTTGATCAACTGTGTGATAAAAGTCACCCAAGTCAAACAACCTGCTTAGAGAGAAACAACTTTGATAATATCTCAGTCTCTGCAACATGTAACTCTGATTCAACCAGACATAGTGGTTCGAAAATCAGTTATACTTCAACAGTATGTGCTGGTAAGGTCACTGATGTATCTTCACCTCTAAAAGTTGCTCAGGAAACACTGCTTTTAAAACAAATCTCAAAAACAAATGTTGAAAATTGTGGGGCAGTAGATGAATTATCAATGACTGATACAGTAGCAGACAAACTCCTTTATGGACACAAATGGAACTCTTCCTTTAACACAATAGAAAATGATGGCCAATCTTCTCAGAGTAATCCAGAAAAGGATGACTGTAATGGGGTAAGATCTGAGATTAAGCATAAAAATTACCAGCACAAATATAGGAAGCTCTCAACAGATCCACCTCCATCAGAGTCATCTCCACCCATTTTGGGAAGCCACAGAGGAAGTGCCATGGGCTCAGAAAACTGTACACAAAATTCACCAAATCAAGAAGTATTTACTTTTCACAATTATTCAAAGGAAACGTTCAGCACTTCGCCTAACACTACCCAACATGTTGACAATATGTTTGAACATTCAGCAGAAAAGGAAAGTATTTGCGAATCATCACAGTTTAGCTTGACTTTGGCAGAGTCTCCGGAACCATTTAGAGAAAGTGGCAATGGAGAAGACTCCACTCAAGAAAATAGTCAGGAGGGCATGGAGAAAGTGTCAGATAGTGACATTGAGGTTGATGAGTGCATAGCTAATGTTGATGATCCTTCTACTGAGGATGAAAATCCTGAGTCAGTGCTCAAAGATTTTAATATTATCAAAATTGAGGAGGAGAGCATTCCTATTTCCAAAAAACAGTCCGAAACAAACAGTAGTTCAAATTCCTTGGGCAGTTTTGTGGAGGAACATTCAGATGCAATTATTACCCAACAACTTAATAAGGAAAGAGTTGGATCTTCAAGTGCAGAGTCTTTAAAACAAACAAAAACAACTTTACAAGTTCTTCAATTGCCAGAGGGTAAGCAGCAGGTACTCCTTAGGACTGCTGAGAATCGATTTGCCATGCCAGTGCAGGTCAAGGCCACTCCAGGTTTCAAACTGATAACCAGTTCTGCAAATCCTCAGATCAATGTATCTTACATGAAGCCAGGGTTAGACAGATCAAGTAACCCTACTGGCAGAACCCTTACTCCAAACAGCAGGAGGATAAGTGCATCAGCACCAAAGGCAGGACATGCTGAAAAAGGGACAACACTTCTCTCTGCTGTTCAACCAGGTGTTAGCACCACCTCAAATCACTACTTCATCAACAGCCCAGGCTTTAAGGGTCCTGTACTCCTTTCAAGCACACCAAATAATACACCTACAAACAAAATGGCAAAGACACAGCCAACTTGCTACTTAGTTCAGAGGTCTGTTCCATTTATTCAGACCCCCAGTACTCCTGGCCTCAGATTGGCAAATACACAACTCCAACTAAACTCACGGCCAGTTCTGGCCATGCCCTTGAGCTCTGCAGACAAACCCAGCACACTGACGACTGGTCGACAGGCATTCCTGCTCCGATACATTTCTCCACCCAAATCAGGCCTACTATTGAACAACCAAGATGCAAAGACTGGGGCTCAGTGTAGCCAAACCAGTGACAGTACTGGAAACAAAGTCATATTTAAAATTGTCACACCTACGAGTAGCCTCCTTACAAGTGCCGCTCCCACCTCAAGCAATCAACCTTTGTTTTTAACCACCAGACCTCAGACTCAATGTTTTCTGGTGTCATCAAACAAAACTAATGCCAATGCCTCCAATGGAGTAAAGAAATTGATAACCATACAAAATACTGTACAGAAAGATGCCAATGAATCTTGCATTTCATCCTCTAAGATGAATGTAAAGGTATCACAGTGTGAAGCAGAGAAACCTATCCTAGCCCCAAGGCCAATTCGACCTCCAAGCCAAAGGAAAAGGCGCAGGAAGCCATTATTTGACGAGCTTCCAGCAACCGTGCATAAAGTTAGACGACTCTCAAATAAAGTAGTGACTGAGAAAGAGCCTAGTGTGTTATGGGAACCTGTAGCCAAAGAAGTTGAAAGGACACTGAGACTTGCCCCATTCAGTTCTCTACAGCAGGTCAAATGCCCTCGTAGATACCAACCTGTAGTGGTGCTCAATCATCCAGATGCTGACATTCCTGAAGTGGCCAATATCATGAAGGTAGTTAACAGGTATAAAGGAGCTGTTACTAAGGTCTCTCTGTCTCAGAAAACAATCCAAGCGTTCTCTGAGCTTGGTGCTCTAGGGCACAATTCCTCTACCAAAGGTGCGTTGTCTCAAAGCGATGATCGAAGACCTCGGCTAGTTCGGAGTTCTGTCCGAGAGCGATTCCTCCTGAAACTGAAGTTGAGGAAAAAAAGCAAAAAAAAGTATGAGGTAGTGGAAACTTTATCAGGTTGTAGACAAGAGCCTGTGGTGTTTGACTGTTGGTTTTGTGGTCGGCTTTTCAACAGCCAAGAAGATTGGATTGGCCACGGCCAGCGGCACCTCATGGAGGCAACTAGAGACTGGAATAAACTCTTCTGAAAGTTTTCCATCACCTTTATGGGTTGACATTCTGTCCTTTTGGGATGGAACAAATGGTTGAAGTTGTATATTTCTAATGACCTTCTATACATTTGTTAAATTTCTGTTGCTGTAAATACATTTCTTAGGGAATCATTGTCTTTTTATAGATGCATATTCTGGTAAATGATGTACTGCAAGCAGAATTTATATCATGCATGCACAGGTCAAATTGAACTGTGAAAATGGTACACTGTAATTAGGAGTTGTAAGAGCACTAGTTTAAAGAAGGGGACAATGTCAGCAAAGGTTGTATACATAGTTGGATTTATTAACTCAGGTGATTTCCTATTAATCTGGTTTGTAATTTTTGCTCATAAATTTAAAAAAAAACATAGGCCTAGTTTAAGGGACTTGTGAATCTTTTATTATCCTACACATGAGGACAGGAGACAATATTTGTATAGCTGAACTCTAAAGCTTGTAGACAAATTCAATTGTTTTGCGCTTGTGATGAAAAATTGTTCTGGTCCAAATTATTCCTTTTTGTATGATGTTGTGAAGGTCATGCAAGGTGAAGTGAAGGTGGTATAATGTTACACTTCTGTTGTAAGGATGTTGTCAACCCTGTAGCATGCATTTGTCACAAGTAGAACTGAGATTTGTCACAGTAATATCTTTAGCCTGCCAAGTGTTGCAAAAGGACAATTTATTTTAAAATACTTATGCAGAAAAGAGAAATCCTGCATCTGTTAAACATGGATGTTTCATGGCTTTTTATCAGTACTTGAGAAATAGAGATGAGCCCATATTACACCTATGCAGTTTCGATGCAACAATATTTTTGTTGTTTTACAGGTCCCATGAATTTGCTTTCAGATTTTTAGTTTTTTTGTGGGTGGCAATGTTTATTCATTAAGGAATACATTGGTGCAGGATGTTAACATCAAGAGTTTTAATCAGTTTAATCAGTTAATCATCAAATATGTCAACCAACAACATAACAGTGGTTAAACTAGGGCAGTAACTAACAATTATTTTCACTATTGATTAATCTGCCTATTAACATCTCGATTAATCAGTTAATCGTTTGATTTATTAAATGGCATAAAAAATTTGGAAAACGTAGTTTTTGAAGACCAAGATGATGTCATCTAATAATTAAAAGAAAAGCAGCAAAGCATAAGAATTTTGAAGCTGAAATAAGGCAAAGTTTGGTATTTTTGTTTGAAAAATCACTAATGATAAATCGATATTTTTCTGACTATCCTCTAATAGATTAATTGACCGTAGATCAAACATATTTAATTCATATTTGTTTCCTTTTTTTTGGTTTGTTGTTAAGCTACTATCAGTGAAACCCAACACTTCCTACAGATATTTCACATTAAAAGCATTTGGGGAAAAGAAGAGATTATTCCCCCTATAGCACAGGAAAGCTTTTGATATAAAATATTGGTGCAGGAAGTTTAACTTTTTATTGACCGTAGCTTAACAGTAAAATGGAACCTATTAGAAATTATTACTGAATGAAAATAATATTTCTGTTTAGAAATGACAAAGTAAACGCAGCACAGTAGAGTATGTCATGACATATTCTAATGGAATTAGTGCTGTTAAAATGTACATTATAGTGGTTTACTGGTCCAAATCTGATAAGCTAATGCAACTAAGCCCTGTGTTATTATACCACCCTCTACTAAATACTACATTAAAGCCACTTGGACCACTACCACTTCACTTGGACACATTGTTTTTGCCCCTTGAACTTGTGTTAACACTGCTTGTGCTGATTAGAATAAGGACAAAGGTAGTTTTTGTGATGGGCGGTTTTGGCTTGATCACAAATCCCAAATTTGTGAAAGTACAAAATGTGACGGCTGAAAAGAAACAAGAATAGATGACGATGTGTATATAACAACGGGAAACACAATTTTTTTAACATAAATTTGCTATAAAACAAAGTGCACCCTGATACCCCAGATAAAAATAGAAAATGCACTTTCATGCCTTTTTTAAATTGTTCTGGGTTCAATAAAAAGTTTCTTGTTAATATCAAGTACTTCCAGAAGCTAATTAGTAGTTACTGTCATGTTTGGTTTTCATGCTCTGTAGACCTAGTAGGACCCCTAAACGTAACCCCTGTGTTTGGCATTAACTTTCACTTTAATATTGCATTAATGTTCTACTGTAAATCTGCTTACTGTCATCATTGAGTTCAGTATGCTGTACATACATTTGCTTTAATGTTACATTTGACACTTTATTGGCAACAGGACATGGGCTTTGTATTTTCTTCATGGGTTTTAATGATTGTATTACATGATGATCGAACCGTGGAATGAATGTTTTATTCTGTTTAATATGCAAAAGTGACTGAACAATGCAAGCCATGCTAATGATTTTATATTTAAAAATGGTTCTTAACAGACAGCCTTCATTTATTGAAGTTCTGACCTCAACAGGGTCTGCTTTTCACTCGGGTAACCGCTAACCTGGCTCTGTCCAAAGTTTAAAAAAATATAACTACCAACACCTCTAAATCTCACTAACTAACACGAACCCAAAAGGTAAAATAAAGTTTGTGATTTTAGGCATTGTTGGAACTATTTCTTGACAAACAGCATTTTATCTATCCTCCCAGTACTTCTGTGCAGTGTCTCTGACCACAGATCCAGTCCAGGATACACTTAGTATAGGTTTTGGGATAGCTCCCTGTACAGGTGGGATGGCACCAAACCTGTCAAACAAAAGACATCACTCCTGGACGGTACAGGATTGTTGTTTGTCAAGAAGTAGTTCCAGCAGGAAATTCACCCTAAACCCACAAATTGTCATTTCTACATTACTGTCCTGACTCCACCTCTGTACAATACATACATTAGCTGTTACTTCGATCTTCTAATCTCAATCTTCTAATTTCATTCTCTGAAAGAAAGTGATTAACCATATTTCCCAAATTGTTGAACTATTTCAATAAGAACAAAGCTGGAGTACCTGATTAGCCAAGCTTAGCATTAAGACTGGAAGCAGAAATAAGTTACCAGCATGCAACTCCCCCTTAAATCACAAATTGTTATCTTTAGATTTCTTTTCGTGTATAGCTGAAACAAAGAAGATACAACTGTTGTTATATAGTGAGATTTAGAGGAGTTTGTTCCTCTGGACAGTCAGGCTAGCTGTTTCCCCTTGCTTCCAGTCTTATTGTTAAACCAGGCTAACCACGTCCTGACTCCAGATCCATACTTAACAGGAAAACAGGTTGATATTCACCTTCTCATCTCACACTCGGAAAGAAAGTGAATACGCTCATGTCCCAAAATGTTGAACTATTCACGTAATCAAACAACCTAACCTGCTGCAGTAAGATGACTTCTTTGGTCACAAGTTCCCTTTTCCAGGACAAACTATCTTGTTTTGTTCCCTTTTAGATTTAATAACATCCCAACCCAGTGAAAAGTTATTTAAAACTAATCTTGCTGTGGCTTCTGTTTTATGGAAGAAACATAATCATTATTAGCCTACAAAATGTCATACATCACAAATGTCCATACAGTGTTTTAACTTTGTTAAAGGATCTCCTAAAATACTCTTGTGGTTTGTATTTCTCTCTCCAAACTGTTTTTTTTAAAAATAAAAGTCTTCAAATCAAGGGCTACAATTTAAACAAATTGTACTGCTTACTTATACATTACTTTCAGGTAAAATAACAGGATATAAAGTAACTAAATGTTCTTGATAATTTGCATTTGTAAGTGATCACATGGTTTCATTTATTTTATGAAAATGGACAATGTTAAAACAACCCTGTTGTTTTTTTTCATCTTTCCTTTCTGCTTCTTCAACACTCTCAGGCCAAAGAACTATTTGGGTTTATTGTGAACATTTTGTTGATGGGCTTTCTGTCTGTATCAATGAGTTCTGCACTGTGATAATTACAAACCACTAATTAAATGGGGATACACTATTTGATACACTATGACACAATTTGTCAGTTGTTGAGCCTGAAATTAAAAGTGTCATTAAATACAATTTGAGTTTATGCAACTTTATTGTATACCCCTGCTGCTCCCCTTCAGCTTGTTAAGATGATGATGCTCCACTCTACCACAAACTAGATTGAAGGTTTCAATGCTCAAATGTTGAACTCCTCATGTACAGTAAACTGATCCTGTCCAGCAGGCTGTTCAAATCTTTACTGAATCGTTCCTCATGCTAAGTGCCTCAAATGTCCTTTGGCAGGTTGACAAATGTGTATTGTATTCTTTTGTTCAACTTAGTGGTTCACTCTCCTAATAAATGTTACATACCTTATGGAAACAACGTGGTGGGTATTTTGTGATGACTTGTAAATTATGCAAATTATGTGACACCCATAAGTGATAACAGGGTTTGTTAATATTTGTATGCTTTTATATTAGAGGTGAAATAATGAAGTGGCCTGTCCCTCCACCTTTTGTCAGTTGCTAATGATGCTGAAAAGATCCACATGAGGGCAGCACAAGACAAAATGTTACAGCATTTCCAATCAGAATTTTATTTAGTTGAATAATCTTTCACTTTATACAATTACTTAAATTTGATGTGGTACTAAATCAGATAATAAAAGTTTTATTTTTGGCATACTGTAGATAATTCTCAAGTGAGCCTCAACAACTGGCTTCCTTGATGTAATGAGTAAGTTGGATAAGATAACACATTAGTATGATTTCCTAAGAAAAAAATTTAAGAGTTGAACTGGTAAGATCACATAGATTATGTGCTCAAACCTTATGTAAGATACTAACGCTTTACTCTCTTGGGAGTGTGCATGCTTTAAAAAATAACAGATTATTTACACTTGTTTGCCAGTTTATTTGGCACACATTAGGTTTACTAGCTAAACCTAAAGCAGTCTAAGCAGATTCAGCTGTATTCATAAACATTCTCAGAATACTCTCAGAGAGCTCCTCACTTAGCCTAAATATTTCTAGGTTATTTCTTAGGCTAGGAGTGATTCAGAAAAATTCTAAGAGCACTCTGAGTAAGGAACAGGACAGAGATGTTTACCTTAGTCAAGTGATGTGGTTGACCCCTTTGCTAGGTATGACACATTCTATTAAAGGGTGTTATTGGTTATTCAAAAAAAAAAGAAAGAAGAATGCACTCAATTATAATGAGTAGGGAATGGCCTAATATAATCTAGTATCTATTAAGCCATGGCGTTAACTATGAATACTATTTTCTGTAATGTATTTTCATCTCTGTTGAATAAATTATAATACTTTAAAAGCAGCCTACAAACGTTTGAAATCACAAGCCTACTTGCGCTGTAGAATATTGACATGCTGATAGTGATCATATTTGTTTGCTTAAACAAACATGGTTTTTTCACCATGATGGTCATTTTAGTATGCCTATTTAATCTATTTGAGATTAACAGGTGAATAATGGCTTAGATTTCTTAAATTTCTGTGATAGTTTTCCAGTCTATATAAGTCATCACTACTGTACTGGTCTATTTTTCCATTTGCCAAATATCTTTAATTTCTGGCATTATAGCATTATTGTGTTGGGTGGGTGAGCTGTTATGAGGTCAATCACAAATGTCATCCCTGCACTCTAGAGTAGTATTTACATTATCAGTCATTGAGCGTTTGACGAATACTTCTCCTACCTCTTTGCCTTTCCTCCCTGTTCTCCCCTAGTCTCAACTCTAAGGGCAAATTATTAGAAAACAAAAAAAAAAATTCTTAGAATTCTGTCACTAGGAGCATTCATTGCACTAGAAAGCTTTATAAATACAGCCCCGGTTTGTATCTAAGTAGCATTTTAAAGAATGTTTTTGGTATATTGGTGCATAACAATAAACATGTAATATGTACTATTTAGAATTGAGACACAGGTAAGTTTATTGTGTCAGGCAATGCACAGTATGGAACAATATCATTATATAATAGGCAACAACAACCAATGAAAGAAGGAGTAAACTCCTGCGACAGTACACTATCAATAATTTATTAAAAAACATCTCTAAATTGAGACAAACAATTTATCTCAAGTTACATTGAAGTGGACATAAAAAATACTGGGTGGGCTATGTATATAATAAACATTTTAAATTCATTTTCTGTATACTAGGTGTGTATTAGCCAAATTTTATATATAAAATAGTGATATCAAGCTGCAATTGCTTCATTTTTCACTTACAAAGCTTTCGAACAAACTTGACAAATTAGATAATGATTTCTTGTAATGTCCTTTCAAAATGTTATACTTATGTAATAAGTAACTTGTAATACTTTACAAGTAGTGTAACAACTACTGTAGTGCCAAACAATAAGCTTTATTCATGTTCATATTTTTGCTCAGCTTGGCTTGAACTTGTTTTCATCCTTGAAAATGTTGCTGTGATTGATGATGTGCAAACTAACTTTCTAACTAACTAATCTTTACCACAGTCTAATTATAATTTATGACCAAACATCATGGGCAATCACAACTAAAATTCAACCCTGAAAGTAACTTTGCAGCTAACTAAGTGAGCAATAACAGCCCCAGCCTTGCTTACATTCAACTTCTGCTGCTAGATTGCAGCTACAAGGAAAATTTCTAAGACATTAGATTTTATAGTCAAGTAATTATATGATTTACAAAAATGTCCAAAAGTAACAGTTGTAGGCATGCTGTATTTCTCTGTCTGCAACTCATCATTGCAAGGCATAAACTGGAAACATGAATCTAAAAACCAAGCGGTAGTTATAAGGTCTCATACTGAAAAGTCTCATTGGGCTGCATCTAAAACTAACTGAACTTTATCATAATGATAATCTTAATTTATAGAGCCCTTTTTAAAAGCCAGGTTAAAAAGTGCTTTACATGAAATTCTAATGCACAATATAAAATCTAATTAGTAAATTAATTAGTAAATTAGATTTTAAGAATTTTAGAATTTAAGTGTGACTACAGAAACATAATTACAAGAAAGGTTGCATGGTATACATAAGTGACCTGAACACAATATACAGTAAAAATATAATTTGAATGTAAAGTAAGTGAAAGAAATTGCACTTGAAGTAAAATGAAAGCATGGAGTATCAATAAATCATCACAAAATTATACACAAAATAACAGTTGACTAATTGAAGAATCATTTTAGCATGTTGTATGAAATGTTTTACTGTAATCCATTTCAAGTCAATTGACTTACCATGATGAATACAGAATCTAATCATATGTAACAGACAAAAGAATACTAACTGCATTGTTTAGCAATGTGTATGGAGCCTGTTTTTTTGAGTGAATGTTGTTGATGAGTGTGATATAAATGCTCACACTGGGCTTTGATGATTTCAATAAATAGAGTGCATCCTTAATGAAAATGTGGGTGAATGGAAGTGGATTCAAATAAACTGTACTGACAATAAATTAAAATAATAAGTATAAAATCAAAACATTTAAAATGTAATATGCCCATTTCAGTTGAAAATGTTTTATTGTACTATAAATATCTAATTAAAGAATAATTTGAAATATAATGTGTTTAATAAGAAAATAAAGTGGTCTTATGTGTAGAGAAACTACAGAAACGTGTCCAGAAGGACAGTGAATTTGCAATAACTGAATATGAATATGGTAATGTAAAACTAAATTTAAAGAGCTTGCATCTTTAACTATATGTATATAGCATGTCATGTAGGCAGATGCAGGCAATAGACTAATGCAGCAGTAAGACAGCCAGGTCTGCGGGCTTCTGTAGGGCTTCAAAATAGGTCATGTTCACATCAGGGATGTCTGCATAATTTTTCTGACTTCTCTGCTGCTGAAGTGGTTCAGGCCAGTGGCCCGTGGCAGTGGAGGAGAGCACTGCGTGGGGGATGGGATGGATGGAGGAGACCTCTACATGAAGCATTATCATCGTCAGAGATGCTGAGGCACAAACTCAGGAGCTGACTGAAGATTCTTCATCTTGACTGATTTCTTTATCAGTCACTTGATGGAATTAAAGTGAGACTAGGCCATGGATTGTGAATATGAAACATTGAGTCTCTTCGAAATGTTTAGTCTATTTAGAATATGTCTGTGACTGAGTCAATATGAATACAACTTTGGCTGTTATGCAGAATAAGCTCATGGATTCACATTACACCTACCTCATGGTTTAGGTTCATGTCATGTTTATGTTACTGCTGGTGTTTCATGTTGTAGGTAGATTTGTTGTTGCATCTAGAGGAATTAATTAACACTAAACGCTGCATCTGTATCAGCAGACCTCAACATATAGTGAGTCACTGAGGCTTGCATCCTTTTTTTGGTCTCTGAACCTTGAGTCTGACTTGTTTCTCACAGCGTCACTTCACTTGAGCTCGGTGGTAGGAGCAGGGGCTGATGTCCACTTGTGTG
Source organism: Nannoperca obscura (assembly GCA_036024295.1). Lineage (NCBI taxonomy): Eukaryota > Metazoa > Chordata > Actinopteri > Centrarchiformes > Percichthyidae > Nannoperca > Nannoperca obscura. The sequence goes on from JAVQJL010057232.1 coordinate 13,226, forward strand.
TTCAACTGACTTGCCACAGCTCACATTAATTTTAGTTAATTTATGCTAACAAATAGACACAGACCAAAACTAAATCAGGACACTTCCAATGATGGTTATCATTCATTGTCCATCAGGGTCTCAACAAAAGTACTTTCTCGCTATCAGCAACTCACCAAATTTCTTGTGTTGGTGTTTCATTCATTTATTTGTTCACACAATGAAAATATCATGATAGAAGACATACAACGACTGAGCAATAACGGATTTGCAGGGAAGAGCTTAAATAAAGCCCTCCCAATACAAAACAATTCAATCAAGTGTAATCATAAGCATAATCATAAGCCCTTTGACAGGCTGATTTTAGGTACAACATGACATTTTGTAACCAATCCATAGGGCATTGACAACCATGTGACTGTGACAATATGGTTGAAAGCAGTGGCTTTTTCCGCCCATGATTAATCCTTTCTGCATCTGTGTAGCGGCAAGGGTCTCCTAGAAACTATGTTTATATCCTACTAATTTGTTGTGCCAAATACAATTTCAGACAAAAGATTTACGCTAGATTAGGCTCAGTGGATAAAACAATGGTGGTTTTGGTTACATATAATTATTAATCAATATTATCAGCCTTGTTTTTTCATTATTCTTTCCCCAAAGCCATCTTTCTCTAATCTTAACCAAGTAAGTTTTCTAGCTTTTTTTGCTGGATATTGTAGGAAAACTAATAAAATATATAATACCTATAATATATATTTTATTAGTTTTCCTACAATATATAATAGCCTATATACTTTATGTTGATGTATTTGCTGTATCAAATTAGTCAAATTTAAATATAATGGACACAGGTAAGTCCATATTCAGAGGGATACATTAATGGTTCTGAAGAAAACAGTATTGATCAATAATAAATACATTTTTGTATTTGCCCCCTTCTCAAAATAAATCAAAATGCATTATATTTATATTATCCAGAACATAAATATATGGTGTACCAATAGTTTCAACAACCTTTTAAACACATGGAAAGGACTGAAATACACTTTTGCCTACACAATTTTGAAATTAAATTTCTTTATGTGAATATCATCACGTGGTCTTGCACAAACAACCTCTTTTCAGGCAATAAACAGTTTTTGACACTTTACATAACTAACAAAGCTTTTAATTCAACTAAATCTTTCTCTTTGTTTTTCCTTCAGATTTACTACCAGCACACTGTAAACCCTGTTGTCTCCTAAGAATTACCCAACCATTTATGAACTAATGCCATATTCCCCATAAACCAACAATGTTACTAACTGTAAATCTTAACAATATAAATACAAAAAATGAATGGCCTCTGTAGACACTACCCCCATCTGCTCAATCAGAGCTAATAACTAATAATAGTTTTCATTATTAGTCAGGTTTGTGTGTAGCATAAATTGAATGAATAACTACATGATCAATAGCAGAATTCTACACCAAGAAAGTAACATGTTCAGCAATATGTTCATATTTTAAGGACAGAATATTAAAATGTAATTATTGACAGATTTAATTTACTTTTGCCATTGAAATTCGAATATAATTATTCAGTGTTCTGTGATGTACATATTTAAGTATCTATAATAATAACACTGGCTTAAACTCTATTTTCAGAAACAGGGCCAGGACTTTAGAAATATAGAGGTAATGGGTCAACACTCCCCTCAGGAATGTGGACCAAAATCGTTCTTTTTTTGGTCCAAAACTAGTTCAATTTAAACACACAATTTTAATGTATTGAGTCTAAATATACTGAATACCAACTCTGTATTTAGAATTGTAAAAACTCAGAACTCCTCAATGGTAGCTAGAGCCGAAAGAGAACGAGAAAGAGAACTATCACTCATGCATCTATCACAGTACATCTTTATTTCTAGTGCAGACAATGCACAGTGTTCATAGTGTTACTCCATTTTACAAGCCCTTACAAGGTGTCACTTTGTTTCTTTACACTGTTGAGGAAATCTACAATAGAAATGAGAAATAAAAACTAGCACGTTAAAATGGTTTCACGTTTGGACAGTATCCTTTAACAGGTGATCCTTGCCCCCAGCCTGGGAAGACACTTAAAGTTGTTGCAACACTGGAGCACAAAGACACATCACATGTACACATCATTCTGAGGGTTGGTGTCCTTTGATGATCACACCTTCGCCCACATCAAACTGGGATATACTGACATGCAAGTGAACATCTGTGTTTAACTTACAATATATAAGAGTGATAGGACTCATTCCTCGATTACATAACACAGGTTTCAGTATGAAGGCCTGATTAGGACCTAAAAGTAGTATATAAGGATGACTTTAACAGTGAAATTCAAAAGACCTATTTTCACTTCCTTTTAACTTGTGCCACTAAATAACATAAACCAGATAGATGTTTCATAAAGAAGGCTCAGAAAAGCAGGGCTTACTGTGAAAAGCCTAGTTCAAGTGATCCCAGCAAACTGAACCAGGATTAAGCTTAATAATCTTAACTCTCACTAGCTCTTTACGGAACTGCATCTCTGCAGCATTATATTTGTCTAATTTCTGAATGCAACATTTTGAGGATGGAGTCAGTCTGTCCAAAGTCCAAAAGCACACCTATAAAACACTTCTAAAGCTCACTAATTAACAAACTATGTCTCTTTTGTTTAATCAACACACAAACAAAAATGTAAAAGTGGCAATTTGTGGTTTTAGGGGAAGTTATATGCTGGAACTTCATACTAAACTAGGCTATCCTGGTTCTAGTGCCATACTTAACACACAGACACACTATTTTCTCATTTCACTGACGGACAGAAAGCAAATAATATTAGTGTTACGTCCCCAGATGAAGCCAGGGTTGAGGGGAGTAACAATAAAAAAAACCTGGGGAAAAAGAATCAGGGAAACAAAAACTTGGAACAAACAAGGAATTTATTAACGTAAATCTCACTCCGGCTCTAACAATTAATATAATAGTATTTCTAGACTCTGTTTTAGCCTGACTTATTGATTGTAACACTGGTTTAGCCTGATATGAGCCTGAAAACTAGCCGTAACAGAACTAGGCTAGTCTTGAGGGCGAGTTTTCCATGGTAATTTAGGTCAGACAGAAATGAGCCTGATTTATACTAGTAAGCCTGGCTTAACTGGTAATGTTGCATTGTGAAACACCTCTCTGGAATAAACATATGGAAGTTTGTGGAACAACTTCAAAGTGTTGCTGATGATCTTCTAAATCCTGAGTTCAAGTTTGTAGGATGCTACAAACTATATGATCTCTCAAAACTCACTGAGAATGAGTTGTGTGTAGTTTCTCCTCACAGTGATAGCTGGCACATAATTTAACTACACAAAGGTTTTGTTGCACACTTTTGGGGATTTATCTCACCCAGTGAGGGTTACTCTAGTACATACTAGTGCAATATTTGTCAGACAAGAGTCTATTTGACTCTATTTGGCAGCATACATGAAGTTTCTCCATAGAAAATGATCACAGGCTTCATAAAAGAAATGAATAAAATAAAATTTTAAATTAAGGGTGGACCCATAATAACAGATATGCATAGCACATAAACACACCACATTTGTATGTACCTACTCATGCACTGTCGCACACATAAAAAACACACATGCTCACACTGATTCAGAAGTGTTTTCACGTGTAACCACACCACTCAAATGTAAAACCATATTGTGTCTAGCAATGCCATTAGAAAAGCAATAGCATTACTATTATTATTATTAGATTGTTTAAAAACGATTAATCCAAGCATTAAAAGGTGCAATAAATTATATTTTACTGCGTCTTTGCATCATGCTTTATATCAACCGGCATTTGCAGATGTTGATGATGATCAATGCCAGTCGCTCGTCCTCTATGCCTGCTAACTTTTCAAGTTTTCTAAACAGACCCCTTAAACTACTCGTATAAGTAATAACAATTCACTCGGCACAATAGTTTCTCCAAGGCCTCAGAAAACACAGACAATTCAGATTCTTGCTTGTTAATGAGCTTGTGGGTGTTTGAGATGTGTCAAGAATATAAATTTTTTGGTAAAAAAAATTAAATGATAAATTAACTTTAAATAAAATAGTATAGCCTATGAGTGGGGAACACTAAGTTAACTAATATGTGTTAACCCGAATGTACACTGCATATCGCTGACATATGACGTAAAACAACTATCAGTTTCTGTTTATCAATTCATCATTTCAGCTCAATTTCAGTCCTGTGGATGTTATCTTGATGACACTTCACAGTGTTTTTACTGTCACTACAACGCGTTATGGCTAAGGCCGGACGCCGTCCTGGTTTCAAAGTACACAGGAAACGTTTCAGAAGCAGAGCGTTAATAATACCGCTTAGAGTTTTGCTAACATTTTGCATGTTTTACAACAAAAATACATGTTTGCAGCTCATTTAGATGGTAAAAAATGCTTTTTGGCAGTTCTTGCATGTTCAGCCTGTCTCTGTCATGACTCAAATGTCAACATAGCTGATCTCACAGCACAGCTACTGTCATTAAACATTATAATTGTTTATTTTGTCTGACAATGTGATTATAAAATAATGATTTCATCTGCAGGTCAGCAGCATGGGGTATGACTGCTGGTCTACATAGCATATATGAGCTGTGATAAAATTTCATACTTGTTCAGTTGGCATTTATATATTGCGAACTGCTCTTGCAATAAGAGACCTACCACATAAAGATAGTGGAGCTGGGAAAAGAGCTGCAAGTCTTGCTCCAGTCACGGAGTGGACAGAGAGGCTAGAAAAGCAGTGGATCATCTCCGGCAGCTGGGAGGAGCTAGAAAGCGACACAGCCAGATGCTGTGTTCATTGGCCTAATTGGAACTAATGGGGTTTAATCTCAGGAACTTCTTGCTGTGACCTTTCTAACTACTGAGCCACTATGCCCTTAAAGAGCCATACAATACTGATTGCAACTTTAAACTGCATGGAGCATAATATTATTTCAACATTAATTGAAATTTTCTTGCATTTGAATATTCCTTATAAAAACTGATTTGTAAGATAACTTTGTCATAAAGGGCTCTGAAATATCTTCAGGATCCGATGCCTCGCTGAAAACTCATCCGCTAGTTTAAGGGCAAAGCTGAAGGCATTGAGACCCCAACACATATGGAGTAGTCTGATTACAAGGACGCTGAAAGGGCTGGGAAGTACAAGAATAACAAAACTATACGGTGGTTTCATTTTTCCAAGGGCCCGTCCGTATGTTTCCTGTGGTGTCTGAACCAAATAGACCGTCTTCCTGCAGGCTCCTATTTCGGCCAATGGTACCTCGCCGGCTGACAGTGGCGTGCTGCCGAGGAAGAGTATTTCTTGGGAAACCTTTCTGCTCCACCTCTGAGCAGAGATTATCCTTTTCTTTGTCTGTTGTCTGTGACATGCAGTTGTATGTGTCTTGTTGATATTGCAAGGTGAAGGGATCGGGCTTATCACCACAGCTTGTAGTGGAAGAGTGATCAGCTGAGCGATACATGTGCCACTGGCAGGCGTATACCCCATGACAAGGCAGGAGGAGGCTATGACAGGAAGTAATGCTGTCATGCATGTTGTGTGCGTGGTTATGGCAGGACGTCATTGAGTCTTGTACACTGTGGCAGGAGGTTTGGCGTTGCAGGCTGTGGCAAGAAGCCGGCTGATTATCCAAGTGTGGGCTGGGGCAGGGAAGCTGGAGGTCTGGGTGTGGGCTATTTGAAACCAGTGGCGAGCCTTCAAAGTGGTGCACAGCATGAGGGCTGTCCAGATGGGAGCTGTGCACACTCCCATCCATACTGGTTGAAGTCATATGAGAATGATAATCCTGGAGGCATGGGCGTGGGCGGTTGAAGGAGCGGGACTTTGTTCTGTTATTAAGGCAGCTCTGTAGAGGTAGAGTGGGACGAGGGAGCTCATCGGAAAGTGACTGTGGACGTGGTGAGGGCACTGGCTCAGCAAGAGGTGTGGTAACAGGACCCATCACGGCAACATAGCATGGACCTGTGTGACTGGGTGTGGGGCTCTGGGGAGGTGGTGTAATTTTGTGATAAGAACTCTGCACGAGGTGAGGAGAGAGTAGAGGCTGTTTGCCTGAGCATGGGGAGCTCAGGTGGCAGTGTGGCTGATGGAGCTCCTGCCTCTGGCTCTGTCCATCCCCATTCTCATCTTCTGCCTTGGACTTGGACGGGCAACAAGCCCACCAGCGGTGCCATACATCATCACGTTTGGCACAGTGCTGGATGAGAAGGAAGAGTCCTAGAGTGACGCAAAAAGCTCCATACAAGCAGCTGAATATCATATCCAAGAAATGTCCCAGTGATACTGCCAACGCACCTAAAGCCCAGGTAGCCAGGAACAGAAACAGGGTGAAGGCTGTGGCTCGGAGCTGAGATTTAAAAGAGTGCTCATTTGCCAAAACCGACACGCCTGTTGCAAATAGCATACAGTCCCCAGCAGGCCCAGATGCTCCCCCAGTGTCAATGTGGCAGTGATGATTTGACTCACTTGATAACTGCTGCTGCTCTTCACTCAGAACTTGCAGCTCATACTTCCTCTCTGGGTGGCGTTTAAGTTGGATGTAGGTGCACAAGAAGTACACACACATGACTAACACCAGAAGACTCATGGGAGCATAGAAACCTCCCAGGCTTGGTTCCCATGCCATCCAGCAACTGAAAAAGACACACAGAGATGATAACATATATTTCATTTATTAAATAATTTTCATGAAAACATGATAGAAATAATGAGTACTTACTACAAAGCGTCATCCCTGCTACCATAGTTATCCATACCAAATGCTGCTGTAACTCCAACAATTATGAAAGGGATTCCATCACTTACAAGATAATATCTGCAACAAAATTGAAAATTATAAAGTATAAATGCTGGCTTGTGGATTTTGCAGGGTAACAGGTAGAGCAGAGAAAAAGTAAAAAAGTCAGCTGAATCAAAGTACAAAAGTAAGTTTTTTTAATCAAATTAAGTTGATCTCTATAACTGTTGGATAAGTTGCCATGAAATCTGGTACAATTATTCATGGCGCCCAGATGACAAATCCTTATGACTTTGAAAATTCACATTTCTCCTATACAAAGTTAACAACATTCCCATCAGCCTCAGTTGTACTTTGTTGTTTAGCATGCTAACTTTGCTAATTAGCACCAAACTCAAAGATTATACATACAGAGCATGGTAAACAATGCACCTGCAAAACATTTTGTCATGCTGATAGTATTTAGTATAGTATTTAGTATTTTCGAAGTTTAAAGTACAACTGTGACTATATACAGCCTCACAAATCTACTAGCATGGCTGTAGATTCTTAGTATTGTTACATTTCTGTTGGTGTGTATTTTTACTTTGGACTGAGTCAGGTTAGCTGTTTATTCCTTGTTCCAGTCTTTATGCTAAGGTAGGCTATCCACATCCTGACTCAAGCTCTGAACTTAACACAGATACTTTATATTGATTTCAGTGTTTCTCACTTAACTCTCAGAAAGAATGAACAAATAAGCATTCCATGATGTTGCACTATTAAAGCTAAATTTTGAGATCAGAATTTTTATTTTCGTATTCAGTTTTACTAGAACAAAAACTGTGAGTTTTGCTAAAATGTTGGACAGTAAAGAAGCTGATTCTACAAGCAGTGGGTGGCCATTCATTGTGACAAGAGGCACCGACTACAGCCAATAAGCAAAGCAAAATATTCTATTATGTGATTGAGTAACTCAGTTGTAAGATTTGTTCACTTTCAAATTCTTTAAAATTTTAACTCCTCATTTGACTTTGATTGATTGCCTTCATGGCTCTTAAAACTACCAATGTGCGCTGATATTTGTCAGTTTCTGAAGGGGTAAGCAAGTAGGTACAGCAAGCCTGCCAGGGCACTCAAGGAAGAACTGAATAACCAATTTGCTTTCTCAAAATCATCTGAGAATCTTGTAAGAGAGCGAAAGAGGTCCAAGGCCACGTGTATACGGCTATAATCCTTAATATGCAATACAGTTTAAATTCTTTCAAGCTCTTTTATCAAGCTCTTGTGATGGTTTTGAAAATAATGTTACTACTTGTTGACAGAACCCAGTGAAGCAATCATGATTAAATTACTAATTGACAATGTATGAATTAATCATAATATTGGTCAGCCCTGTTGTGCACACCTGTTTACAACTTTACAGCTTACCTGAGGATGGTTGGTTTAGTGTGAGTCTGGACCAGCCCATTCCTGTCCAGGGCCCGAAGTGGGTCTTTGGACACATCTTTACAGATATTTCTAGCAGTACACATCAGCCACAGCATGGTAGACAAAGAAGCATAGTGGAGTACAATGCCAACCTAATACAGATTCAAGATGTAAACAAAGATTATTAAAGGCAAGTATTAAAAGCAATATGTGTGTGCATTAGTGTTGTATATATGAATTTGAGATAGAAGGGTAGTAGGATGGAAGGTAGTTGCTTTATTTAAATATCTGTATATATTTATGCTTATTTATGCACCTATATAAAGCAAATTCCTTGTATGTGAAAACCTAAGTGGCAATAAATCTGAATCTGATCACCATTACCAAAAATGGCACATCATTACATTATTTTTGAATAATGCTGATAACTGAATAGTCAAAATGTTATGTTAAGAAAGTGGACTGAATACATGAGCATGGCCATCAAATTAACAGGTCCAGAGTTGGAAATGCATTACAGTATGTCCACTGAATCACAAGGTACACATAGAGTCACTGTGCTGCTTTGCTGTATTAAAATTATTTTTAATACAGCACTTGTGAATTAATGATTCACTTTGGTTACAATAGAACTTAAAAATATATAATTTTTAGCCATGCTATCAGTGGGTCTCTAAGGATATTACATCTGCGGGCCCATCACTTTTGTCTATAGACAATGAATTATAATTATGAATTATAATAAAATGTGGTATAGCCATTCATGCTCCCCATAGGATGATTTGTATAGGGTTATTTGCATAACTTGTGTTCCTCAGATTTTTCATCTAGCACTGTCATCAGGTCAGAATTTCACTTGGGTTTATTACCATGCACCTGCAAAACTACTATTCCCATGATCCTCCACTTTGTGTTTAATGCTAATTATCAAACACGCTACCACGCTTAACTCAGATTTTTATGTTTACCATATTGAGCTAACCTTATTGTTCAAAAAGCAAGCCAGCAAACACGGCAGACATTTTCTCTTGTCATAGTAGGAAAAGCACAGGTGTTAGTAACAATTAATGATGGCAATGTTCTATTTAATTGTCCCAGTAAGCCTTGAGGTTACTGCTGGCTAGTATGAGCCAGCATGCACAATACTAGGACCCTGAAACTGAAGCAGTTAAATTGTGTATTCTGACTTCTGGGTGTAACTTACTTTAAAACTGCCAGAATTAGACTAGGGTTATACTGTATAATGTAGTATATTTACTTTTCTAATAAGCATTTCTCTGCTTGACTGTTCTCTGGCTGCTGTATATGTATATGTATATGTATGTAAAGTATTTTAATTGTGTGCTGTTCTTGTGGTGTCAAATGTTTAGTAGCTAGTTTAATAGTTTAGTCTCCTGCTCTGGCTTTTTCTGTTGAATTGAATTTTACCATTGGTATTAGTAAATTGAGCTGTTGGTGGAAATTATTTTCTTTGCCAGGCCATACTCATTAGGGTCAGTGTATTGCTTGTTAACAGGGGGTGTGGTTAAGTGCTTAGTTTTCCTTGTAGAGTGAACTTCAGGTTGCCTTGTCTTCTGTGCAAGTAAGCTAGTTGTTGTTTTACAGTGTGTCGTAGGTAGAGTAACTTTTGCTGCTACTAGCTAATCACACCAGGGTGTTAATCAAGGATAGCTTTAGTAAGATTGGTCTGCTCTTTTCGATTCTGCCATTGGCAGTGATGCACTTACTTATAGCACTTGTGATTCATCACCAGCCCTTACAATTTTGATGAGATATCTTGTAGTTTTCAATCATGGTTCTATGCACTCTATGTAAAGCTCTTATTTGGAAGTCGCTTTGGATAAAAGCCCTCCCATGAGCTTCCCTGCCAGTCTCCCCACCAGCACTTCATTCCCTCATCTCTTTTCATATACCAGTCCACTGTTCAGTTGTTGCTGTTCCACGGTTCATGCTTGTTTCTTGGTTGCAATTTGTTAGTTGCTGTCTTGCCTTGTTTATGCTCCCTGGATTTGCCAGTTACTTGTTTACAGCTCTAGTCTGCCTGTGCTAAACTACCCTCCCTGACAGAATGAACCAACCATTTGTGGACTCAGCAGATGGATTGTTTTGCGAGGATCTACGTGAAGTGATTTATAACTTTTTGTGTAATATGCCTCCCAGTAGTGAGGAGAGGGTTTTGCCATTGGCACGCAGGGAAGTGTCCAGAGCATTGGCTGGGTGGGCTCACTATTTTCTCATCACCCCTGATTCTACCCAGCTGCCTTTCCTGATCTTCAGCCTCAACAACCTCCAGTGTGGTTCAGCATTTGCCGTAGGCCTTCAGAGTGGTCCCATCTATGTTGCCAGCCTCCTGTCCATCCTCCTGGTCATTCTTCTGAGGGGCTTCACATATCTGGTCGTTTTCCTATTTGTCCATCTGAGGTTTCCCTGCGCTTTAGTTCCCAGGCCATTTGCCCCTAAATGGATCCTTTCCCTGTTGCTTGAACTACCCTCCCTGACGCAATTACAGACCTGTCTTCTATTTCTTTCTTAAGATAAGATAAAACTGTATATGTCCTGACAAGAATTGTTGTGCAGTACAAAGTAGGAAAGAGTGCAATCCAATCCACTGAAGAGCTATTTAATGGACAGGTGTGGGCTATTCCCTCATTATTTCATCATCAATTAAGCAGGTAAAAGGTCTGGAGTTTATTCCAGGTGTGAAATTTGCATTTGGAATCTGTTTCTGTCAACTCTCAATATGAGATCCAAAGATCTGTCACTATCAGTGAAGCAAGCCATCATTAGGCTGAAAAATCAAAACAAACCCATCAGAGAGATGCAAAAACACTAGGTGTGGCCAAATTAACTGTTTGGAACATTCTTAAAAAGAAAGAACGCACCGGTGAGCTCAGCAACAACAAAAGACCCGGAAGACCGTGGAAAACAACTGTGGTGGATGACAGATGAATTATTTTCCTGGTGAAGAAAAAACCCTTCACAAGAGTTGGCCAGATCAAGAACACTGTCCAGGAGGTAGGTGTGTGTGTGTGTCAAAGTCAACAATCAAGAGAAGACTT
>JAVQJL010057239.1:0-47031 GCA_036024295.1 Nannoperca obscura
CTTCCCCCCCCCCCCCCCCCCCCCCCCCGCAGAGCCGGACTGGACGTCGCTGACTTTGGGTGTGTTTGTTTGCCAGGCCTGCTCGCTCCTTCACCGGAGCATCCCCCACATCAGCCGGGTCAAATCTGTCCAGGAGAAGTGGGATGCCAGCGAGGTGGAGGTAGGGCAGTAACAGCAAACACACATTGTACAAACATTGCAAAACCCCCACTGAAATATATCAAAAACATGTATACATCCTAAATAAAACAGCACTTCCCCCATCTCTCAGTGCACTGTTGACATTTGATATTTGACCGGTATCACTTTACCCACCTCACTGCTACAATGGAATAGATATACCAACATTTGAGACATTGGACCTCATGCAAGAACATTTTTGGCATCTATTTTATGTGACGTTTGCTTCAGGTTCTCTCTTCACTGCACAAACATGTCCTAAATAGCTTGTTTCAACATCATGAATGCCACATTTTAATGAGGAGGTGCATTTTCAGTAAGATTTGATCATTAGCATAACAAATGGCCACGTAAGGGCAGGTTTCATTCACACAAATGTTACCAAAGAGTAAAAATCTGAATTTCACACCAACAATTTTCAAGTCCTGCTCTTGGAAATCAGCAGATGACAACAGAACTAATTTAGTAATATCAGCAGTCGTATTAGGGGGCCCAAAACATTTAGAAAAGATTAACAATGCAGCTGCCAGTAGTGCAGTGCTGCACTGTGACAGACATAAAGAGAGGATGGTCTGAGAAGAATTTAGATGTTACGGTGGGAGGCAGCCAAAGGGACGTGACAGTAGATAATATAATACAGTAGGTGCAAAAGACCCCGAAGCAGCTGATGGAGTGAGAGGATTTTCACTACTGAACTGAAGTGTATAAGTTGCTACGCTGAAAGTATTAAGAGAGACAAAAGTGTAATAACTACACGTGGTTCTACGGGGGGGTTATGTGCCAGGCTATTCCTTGGGTGCGCCCAGTTGCCAGGCAACCAGCGGAGACTCCAGGAAGTTATATCGATCGTTATTTTACTCTTGACAAGAAAGTGAATACGCGTGTTAATCTTCCAATGCTAAACTATTACTTAAGAAAAAGTCTGTTTGCACTGTTCTGCATGTTATGACACAAAACAGACAAAACGAAATGGACCATGGAGCCCATGGTAACTGCAGCCTAGAACTGTAGCATTATATTTTTTGTTGCTATGGAAACGACCCAGTCAGGGGACTTTTTTTTTTAAAACAATATGACAGAAAAAAAAGCAGGACGAGGAGACATGTCGCTGAAGAAAAGGAAGCGTGATGGATTTTTGGCAGCTGAAGCAGCGCTGCTTGCTGACACATTCTGTAACTGCAGATCTCATTAACTCAAAGCGCTGGCTGCTGTTAATATATTTTGCACTGTACTTGTAGGTGACTGATGGGAAATTGAGGAACAACAGGTTACAACAGAAACAAAGGATCTGCGTTTTATCCGGCGTAATATACCCCATATCTTTTAGTTAAAGATTCTTTGATTGGAGACCAGCGGCAGTCTTATCTTATCAACTCTTATCTGCTCAAGAACGTTGATCTTCAGCTGACCCTGACCTCTGACCCCCCTTTGGAAGGAGAGAATTTCCTCACAGCGAGATCAATAACGTATTTTTCCATTAGTGAGACTGGTTTACACTTTTCTCCTGCGTGTGAGAAGAAGCTGAGCTGCCGTGTGCTTTGCAAAAATGCCCCCTTCAGAAATACGTCAGCAAGAAATTAATGAGAGTTCTGTGCGACATTGTAAACACAGAACTGCATATTTTGAGGTCGTCATTTGTAAGAAATAGTCTAAAATGAGCTTTTGTTCTGCTCGGGAAGGAGTGAAGTTGTCTGTTGAATGGATCATGTTAGGGCTTTAACTGCACCACTGGGTGACAAAAACCACTTTGGGGGAGTTGATGCTGATATTAGTCATGAGGTGAAATGGGAGGTTGGAGGTGTTGGAGGACAGTAATTGGGATGTAGTGGGGATTTGACTGGGGACTGAGGTGGTGTGAGGCAAAATGCAAGCAGGAGTATTATTCATGATTGGATGCCTGGATTTGATTGCAGTGTATTAAAAAAAAAGGTAGTGAGGGCTTTTTGTTGTCTGCGATAAATCCCCCTTCTGTAACTGCAGCACTGTGAGAGTGTTTAGGGCTGATTTTGAAATGCCAGAGCTTAGTGTTGAGACTTTTGGAGCTGTTGTGGTCCCACTCCAATAAAACATCCACAATCAGAGGAGCCACTGTCTAACAGCCACAATTGTATTCATTTTCATCAGCCACACCTAGCTTATACTGAGACCCACAAATGTCCCACAGGGGTCTTATCACGTACAGTGATAACGTCACTAAGCTCCTGCTGAGATTTTCTCCTCCCTCTCAACCCATTGGTCTCTGTGGTATCTTGAGAGCAACTTTCCTTTAAATAACTTAGCATTTTATTGTGAAGAATGGTTTCACGGATTATGAAACATTTTACGGCCAAACAGTAAATTGTAGCCTTCACAGGAAGTGAGGGAGAGCAAAGCAAAAGAGCCATTTGTCGAAGTAATAACAATGTAAAATGACTCATAAGAAGTCAACAATGGAAGAAAATCAATCAAGGGCACATTTATGACAAGATACATAGCCTACTTAAAATCAAGGACCTGTTACATCAACCTTTCACATACACTAAGTTCTACACATAGTATCTGATTTATCAGTTTACTTCTTGTGCTTTAAAATGTACGTTGACCATGACCTACAACCCCCCAGTGGTACACAGGTGTACTTGCAGGTAAATCAATTCTTCAGTTACAGACACTGAGCTCCTGAGCCTTCATATACGAGATGTAAAGGATCTGTTAATGGCATTACTAATAAACCGACATGTTTGGGTAGCATTCATTTTAATTGATTTGATTCTGTGGAAAATAACAGAATAGAGAGAAAATGTGATTCTAAATGATTTCAAGCAAAAACCTTGTTGTTGTGCGGTAGGGAGAGCTTGTGCACAGTTGCCGGGTTGCGTGGTCTCACTTATTGATTGTATTGTTGTAAATAACACTATAATGATTGCTTATTGAATGCTTATTTTATTGAACAGTAACTGAATGTCATGCTCTACAGATGCTTGCAACTCACAGTCTGGAATAGTGAGCATGTTACATAAAGGGAAGGCATACCTAATAAAGTGGATAGCTAGGTGGTGATGCAAAATATTCCTGATCTTTGCTTTGATATCGTGTTCTAAATGTCACATTCGAAGTGTCAAATGCATCACGTATTTCAGCTGAGTTTTCTGCCGCTACTTGACCTTCACAGTAAAACGCCACAGTGCTGCGTCCCTTGCAGAGCCCCTCAGAGGATAAGAGAGAGAGAGAGGCATGTTGAGGGATTCAGCCAGCTGGATTGGACTCAGGGATTATCCTTGGATGAAACGCACAATGGAGGGAAGGAGGGCAGAAGGCAAACACGTCCCGGTGCCGCGTAGCCATTACTGCAAATAATCCCATAGCAATGCAAAGGCATTGTCAGCTGAAGAAGTTATGTCATACTTAAGACTTTCTATGCTTTGGCCCATTTGTTGTTGTCTTTATTGTCCCTTTATATACGATTGGAAAAATGTAGGCCATTGTTTTATTGCAACACACGTTCCCAACTCCTAAAATTCACCTGCACCACAATATTTCACCTTATAGAAGGGTCTCCAGAATAAAATACCACTTAACTGTGGCTGGTTAGCAACTGGTTAATGTGGAAACTTCTGTGTATTCTATTGAAGTGAATGATAACCAGGTTGTGTTGTCCTGTCTCCCTTTCAGTTGATGGCTGCTATGGGAAACAATGCAGCCAAGGCCAAATATGAGCAGAAGGTTCCTGCTTTCTACTACAGACCAACACACACTGACTGCAAGTAAGTACTCAGTCTTTCAGTTGGGACCTTTCAACATACAAATACTGGAGGTGCAGCCTTGTATCATATATAACACACTCCTAATATGCCTTTTATACAAGCGGTTTATCTGTTATAAGGAAATCAGAACATGTGCTAGCTGAATTAGCCTGCTTGCTAGTTAGCTAACTGCTGACTCCCTGTACTACTAACACAGACTAATGTTAGTGATAGCAGCTTGTAGTACAGTCAGTGTAGTGCCATATGTACCTTATAACAGAATTCAATCTATCTCCTTTTCTTTTTGCATATTTAGTCAGTTCTCCAATGACTGTACCAATCAAAGGTCACTGTGTCACTGTGTAAAATGTCCCTCATTGAACAAACTAGCAAAATGTGACTTGCAAGTTCACTTGTATTTTGACTACTGTTACCTCCTTTATTATAAATAGCAAAAAAATAAACCACTTTATTAATATGATTATTTATTTTGTAAACCTCTTTTAATTGGTAAGACGACGTTCAAATATTATCACCTTATAAAATTGATATGGCGATCGTGTTCTCAAACCGTTGCCCGATTACGAATCCAGCACGTGCAGAGCACAATCATCATTCATTTGGAGATGTGGTTCCAGGCCCTTGTTGAGCTTCACAGTCCTCTGCCCACACTGCCTGCAAATGTGATAAGAAAATGCTGAAAGCAGAGGCAGTTAAGTGTGAAAGTGACGCAAACACCATGTTGTGCAGTGGGACATTGTTGCTGTTAGTGAAGATTAACTGTAGTATACAGTCTCACACCTCTGACTGTGTATGTCGCTTAAATATCACTTCCTCTTCCTCTTTTTGTGTAGAAAAGGCTTGTAAAAAGTATTCACACACACCCATGGACTACTTCATGTTGTTTTATAACTCTGAATCACAGTAGATTAACTTAAGCTGTTTCTGACAACATCAAAGTTCTGTAAGAATATTTTTAAATTTTATCTGGAAGCAGACTTCTCTGTGCCAACACACATATATTTTTAATTATTTTCTTTCCTTCTCCTACTTCATAAACTTTGGTTTTATAAGCTGAGATAGTGGCACTTGTGTTTTTCTTGGACGTTTTAGGCTTGTCCATCCATCTCTCTCTGTGTCTGCCTCCCTTCAACAGAATCTGATTAAAATAGACTCAAGAAGAAGTAGAATGAGAGAATTTTCAGATGAGAGAAAAGTGTCTTTCTCAGTGTCTGTGCCACTATTTGGTGTCTGTGTTCACTCACTCCACTCCCCTGAGAACCATTGGGTTTAGTTTTTTATCCTGTGTCACTATAAAAGGTGTCATTCAAGGAAAAAGAGCACGACATTTTACCTCTTGATGCTGATAGAACTGCTGTTTTATTTCTGCTCAAGACTGAAGGAGGGCACATAAAGGGAGGAACTGGTAGAGAAGGAGAAGATGAAAGCAGTGTGGGGCTGAAAGGTTGAGAGAGTTAGAGAAGGAAACACGATGAGAGGGAGATTGTTGGCATGGTGACGTGCTGACTGTCGCCATTTGTTTCTCCTCACGCTGAAGAGGAAGAAGGTCTGAAATTGAGATTGCTTCCTTTGTATGCAGCTTTGGTAGAAACTGTGGAAACAGTCATCATGTTTTACCTTTCAATGTGATACATATTTATGAGTGTTGTAGAACATATGCTCAAGGGCTGTCCCACTATTCAGTTTAACAAGGGTTAGGCAAGAAAGTGTTCAAAGAAAAATGGTGTGTAATAATGGTTCAACATTTTAAGAAATGCACTTTTTCGCTTTTTTTTCCAATTTGATTAGAAGATCGATACCACTCTCATATGTGTGTGTTAAATGTGAAGCTACAGCCTGCAGCCAGTTAGCTTAGCCTAGCCTAAAGGCTGGAAACAGCACAGCTAAAACCCACTAACTGGCATGTTAAATCTTGTTTATTCCGTACAAAAACAGAGCTCTAAAAATAACACGTTGTGGGGTCACGAGGTAATCATGTGCAAGGGCGTAGGAGTGAGTTTGACATTGGGGGGGACACATCTCTCACCGGTGGTATAATTTTTGGGTGGGACAAATGCACCTTTTTCCAATATTGGGGGGGGCACGTCCCACCCGTCCCCCCCGGTTCCTACACCTATGATCATGTGTAACTTCATGATGTCATGGTTGGTTGCTTCACGGTGATGAGAAGCTAGCTGTTTCCCCCTGTTTTCAGTCTTGATGCTAAGCTAAGCTAACTCACTGCTAGCAGTAGCCTTATATTTACTATACGGACATGAGAGCAAAAAAACGCGTATTTCCCCAAATCTCGAACTATTCCTTTAAATAGAGAAGCTAATCAATCAGTGCTAATGTACACATAATAAGGGGTGATTTCATCGTCATATGTAGTTGTGAACAGTTGTATGTGTACTGATGTGAAAGCTAACTGTGTGTTTTCGTCATGTCTCCAGGCTGCTGAGAGAGCAGTGGATCAGAGCCAAGTACGAGAGGAATGAGTTCGAGTTTATAGAAAAACAGGAGCCTTACTCTGCAGGTACGTATAGTGTTACGACCAGGACATAGTTAGCTTAGCATAAATATTGGAAACAGGGGAGCCAGCCTGGCTCTGTCCAAAGGTAAGAAAATATTTCTACCAGCACCTCTAAATCTCACTAATTAATATTATATCTTCTGTATTTAATTCTTGAAAACACCAAAGTGTACAAAAGTTTTGGGTTTACGTGCAGAATAATCTTTTGGCTAAACTAACCTTAAGAGTAAAGACAGCAAAATATCCTCACTCCTCACAATTATTTCATCCCCAGCACTTGCTTTATAACAACAATATATATATATGTATAATATAAAAATATAAAATGACAACGTGTGCATACCTACACCGTATAAATCAGGCTTTAAAATCAAAAAAACACAAACACACAGATTTATACATTCATGATCTGAAAGAAAGAATGGCTGGCCTGTTGTTCTTGCGTTGTTTACCCTTCGATAAGCAGAACCTTGAAAACTCCTTGGACAAACATTTCCCAGTGGATGCCAGTGGCTGGAATTAAATTATCCTGAAACATCCAGTGTCGCCTTTTAAACATTCATTTTCATCCTTCTTCTCCTTACTGGTTGTTTATCTGTTTGCGGTTTAAAGCGCCGTTGTTATATTCATGCAGTGACGCTGTAATTGTCACTGCCGGAGAATAGAGCTGCCATTAAAATGATGTGTGTGTGTGTGTGTGTGTTTGGTTGGATGTTGTACGTGTGTGTGTGTGTGTGTGTGTGTGTGTGTGTGTAGGGTACATACATGTGTCTACTCATATACATTTCACGTCTTGTTGAAGATGGAGCTTTCTGATTGGCTTGCAGTGATCTCATCCGTTTATTGTTACAGCGGAGAACCATGCCCACACACACACACTCACACTCACACGTGCAGACATAGTGTAATAATATGAGTCATTCTGTCATCTCTATTTGTGCATTCATGCTCTTCTCATCACTCAGTGTAAGGTGCATGACATCTGCGTGTGTGTGTGTGTGTGTGGGTTGGCTATTGGCAGTGACCTGGCCTCCACAGCGGCCAATGTTAATATTGATCCAGTATGCAAAGTATAGGAGGATGAAAAAAAAGAGTGTCGGGGAAGGAGGCGAGGGTGGGGACAAGGAGGGCTATTGATCCATGAGCTAATGCCAGTGTAGGTGAATGTTTCATGTCAGAAAGTCACAGCCACAAAGGCACACACACACACACACACACACAAAGATGGAGCTGAATGAGTGCAGAGGATGAGAAGACAGGAGAGGTAATCAATGGCAGTGGGCCTTGAATGAGGAGAATGTAAAAGAGAGCAGTAGGGTCAAGAAATGGTATGTGAACATGAAAATGAATCATGTGAAGGATTAAATCAGGACACGAGGAATATTCTGTATAATATACAAAATATATATAGTATAATATACATCCTACTCTACATGAGATTTGGGCTCATGGTGTTCTTTAACCATGTCCACCCTGAAGACCACTGTACAAACTTACGTTGCGTTGATGAGCACTGACCAAATTGAATGTGACTTTAAATCTACACTACTAAATACTGACAATGGTTCAAATGACTACATGTCAAAGGTGTTGTTCATAGACACAAACTCACAGAGAATGATCACTTAACTCTGCAGTTCCCCTTAAGCCTGCGGAGCACTTTAATGTCTTTTAGCTCCCTGTACACCTTCCTGCCCGGCACCAAACAGCAGACAGACTAAGTTAGCAACTTCCTGGTGAACACAGCGGAGGATTTAGCAGCTAAAGAGCAGTTCCAGTAGGAGTTGGTGGATGCCAAAAACAGAGCCAAAAAGGAGTTTGAATATTATAGTAACTAGTACTTTTCAGTGTATTTTTATTCTACAAATGCAGCTTATTATAAATCGGTCTGGATAACCCCCGATTATGCTTTGACGCCTTCGTTCCTAAATAGATCCAGATTAGAAAGAGAAGACTTCACAGTGTGACCAAAATAGGAAGAAAAGAGAGAAACGTAGGCTGTGTAGGCAGAGCGTTTTACCAAAATAGATATAAGAAGAAGAAGACATTACAGGCTATAAATAGAACAGCATATCATTAACATGGAGAAGGATTTTCTTTGGTTCAGAGACAACAAAATCTATCTGTGCTGTCTCATGCTGCCTTTCCTGCTAAGCCCTTCCCTCTCTCTCTGTTTGCCTCTTGGATGTTGTGTTTTCTCTCTCTCTCTCTGTCTCCTTTTCCTTCCTCCTCTTCCAAACGAGATTTCAAACGATCTTTGACTTCTGCTCAACTCAAGTATCGTCTTGCACCAACCAGTTACAACATCTTTCCATTACACTTATAAATGCCTCCCTCGTTTAATCTCTCATCCGCTCTGACAGCGTTTTGATACCTGCCTCCCAACCACACACACGCTTTTTTTCTCTTCTCTCTGCCCAGGGTACAGAGAGGGGTTTCTATGGAAACGGGGAAGAGACAACGGGCAGTTTCTCAGCCGAAAGTTCATCCTGTCGGAGAGGGAGGGAGCGCTAAAATACTTCAACAAGCAGGATGTAAGCGCGATGATACAGCTGCTTTTAAAGGGTGTTTTACAGCAACAACATTTCAGCCAGCAGCACTCAGGAATACGAGGCTTTGACTGTGCCCTATTTGTTGTCCATGTCTTCCCCCATCAAGGCCAGGGATCCCAAAGCGGTGATGAAAATTGAGACTCTCAATGCCACCTTCCAACCGGCCAAGATCGGCAACCCCTGCGGCCTGCAGATCACCTACCTGAAAGACAACAGCACAAGGAACATCTTTGTTTACCACAGTGATGCTAAGGTACGCTGTCAAGCACACACACACACACACACACACACACACACGTTTCTATTCTATTACTGCACCTTTAATAAAAAGTGTTTTCTACAGTGCGCTGACATGCTTTTTATGTGCTCCATGTCAAGTGTTAGACTACAGTAACACAGGGCACTAATACAATATATTAATACTAATACTAATTAGGGGGTTTTCTGTACTCAGGTTTAGTATCAGTGGCTTCACAAGCGGAAAGTATTTGCATAGTGACACATTCTGTGTTGTTTTGGCTCGGAGGCAATGAGTGTAAGGGTAAAGTGCTAACTTTTAGCGTTAATTCAAAGGCATTTGCATCTACATTCAGTAAATAGAGTATGGGGATCGTCTTGCTGTTCAAAAAACTAGGATGCTTAAAGCTGAAGGTCAGCACCTAAACCTCATAGGCTGTTTCATTTTCACTAATCAAAGCCACAATAGAACATGTGTTGCTGTCCTTTGAAATAAGTTGTGTTTTGTTATTTTGGCCATGTTTTGTGAAATGGCTTTGAATTGAATTCAGGTAACGTGACAAAGAAGAACTGCTGAAACCCTGAGTGACGACGACCTTCTGGCTAATCGTCCAGAAGCTAGTTGTTCCTGCGCGTCTTTCGGTTTTGTCGCTTGCTGCTGCTGCTCATAAAGCATTATAAAATCCCCACATACACCCCAGCATCCACCTGTAGGTCAGAACATACCTCCCCCGGGGGGGAGCATTATTATCGTCACTCCCCCCTCCCTGCTGGGCTTCCTTGTGGGGAGTGATGAGGTCAGAGCTGTACATTCTTAATCCATCCCACATGAGTTGGCTGACTGAAATACAGATAAATGTATATTTTATTCTTTCTTTTAGCCCTGTAATTACGTTAAAGCAGTGGTTAAAGTATTTCATGTTGTTTAGTTTCTAGGGTCACTAAACAAATGCCATGGCAACACTATTTTACAATCATTGTAAAGTTAATTCTCTGGATTTGTTGAATTTAATAGCGTTTTTACATTTGTGCATGTTCAGCTGACACCAGCAACTGTTTGTTATTCTTAAACATTTCCTTTAAGTATCACTAAATGACACATCACTTTCTAGGAAATTGCAGTGCTACTATGAGAACTATCAGGCCTGTAAAGATTAAAAAAAGGTTAACCCTGATTCTCTATTTAGACTCTCACCAACATATGTATATGTGTGTGTGTGTGTGTCCTGTGTCTCTCTAGAAAAAGAGAGAGTCCATCATAAATGAGAAGATTATAAGGAAGAAAGAGGCAGATATGAATAGCGGTTCTGGAGACTGAGTGGAGCGCCCTCTGCTGGCTGAGTGCTGTTACTGAAGCTGTGACAGAAAGAGTTCACTGGGTTCATTCAGTGTCCCCATCACTCCTGTTCTGTGGTGGAGTTATCGACAGCACTGCAGCATCCACGCAGCGCGGATGCCTTTGAATGCACCTTACTGTGTAGAAAAGATACCTTCACTGGCATCAGGGGGAAAAAACACTCAGAATACACGCTGTGAATAGACGCTGTGTGAAGTCCAGCTGTTGTTGCTCCTGAGGGTGTTTTTTTATTTATTTGTTTTTACAGGAGATGGTCGACTGGTTCAATGCTATAAGAGCGGCCAGATTCCACTACTTACAGGTGGCCTTCCCCGGAGCAAGTGACGAGGAGGTGAGGAACGTAACATCAGGAATTATAATAATAATAATTGTTATTATTATTATTATTATTATTATTATTTTCAGTGTTTGTGCGTAGTGCAGTTATTGATTGTTACCAGATTTGACAAATGATTCAGCTGCTGTGAGATAGATGACTTTCAGGGGTTTACTTTTATATATATTTATATCAATTTAAAACAGAAAGATTCATCTTCTAGCAGGCAGTATTAACATGCATTATTTTTAATATTGCACGCATGCTTTTTTTTCAAGTGGTATTTCTCTTTCGTCTTTTCTTCTCCAGCTGGTGCCCAAACTGACCCGAAACTTCATGAAGGAAGGCTTCATGGAGAAAACGGGTCCAAAGGTTTGTGCTGTGGTTACGCTCACTGGATCTGAAGTGAAATCAGGAATAAAAGTATTATTATTACACCTCCATTTCATAGTTACATTTGCCCAAGTCTTTCTGCCCAAAGTGTCTACAGGTTAAGTAGAGTACAATGGTTTCTAACGCTTTGTCTTATGACCACTGAGCGGTTTCTCTGGTATTTCAGAAAGAAAACATCTGCAATCTGTAATTTAGTATATCAGAAACGTTGTTCATTCTTTTATCTGTTTTATAGTACGCTACTGTATAAACTATAACTCGTTTATTATATGCTAGCATTTGCTAAAAAATTTATGTTTTTATTTCATTTCATTTTATTTTAGTGCGTTTTGCTTTCTGAATTGTCTGTGTTGCTCTGCCACAGCACACCGAGGGCTTCAAAAAGAGGTGGTTTACGATGGATGACAGGAGACTCATGTACTTCAAAGACCCTCTGGTAAGAAGAGCGACCTTTTCTTTTGTTCCGACTGATCACTTAGTTTGTTCACAGGACTTCCTCCCTCCCTCTCTCTCTCTCTCTCTCTCTCTCTCTCTCTCTCTCTCTCTCTCTCCCTCTCTCCCAGGATGCCTACGCCCGCGGTGAGGTGTTCATCGGCAGTAAGGAGAACAGCTACACTGTCCTGGCCGGCTTGCCCCCGACCACACAGGGCCACCACTGGAACAACGGCATCACCATCGTCACACCAGACAGGAAGTTCCTGTTTGCCTGCGAGACAGAGGCCGAGCAACGGGATTGGATAGCTGCTTTCCAGAGGGTCATCAATCGACCAATGAGGCCGCAGGAATATGCAGGTGTGGAAAAGTCTTTGCTTTCGTGTTTATGTTTCTATGCTTAAGGGTACTTATCTACTAACTGATCAATTTTTGGGATGGATAAGGTGCTGGCCTCCTACACTAGTGCTTGTGAGTCCGGGTCACATCAAGGTACCCAGACAGCAGAGTGGCGCAGCGGAAGCGTGCTGGGCCCATAACCCAGAGGTCGATGGATCGAAACCATCCTCTGCTAAGTTGTTATATGGTCCTTTTATTTAAAACCAAACATTGTGCTTACCTTAGTGTAGTTCTGTAGTGGAACTCACTGGACGTCCACAGAACTGATGGGTTTGTACAATATGAAGCCCCAGTGGCCTAATGGATAACGGAAGCGTGCTGGGCCCATAACCCAGAGGTCAATGGATCAAAACCATCCTCTGCTAAACAAGTTTTACTGGCATGGTCACTATGAATGGATCAACAGTGTAATCTAACCTGACTAAAGAGCCAAAGTCATGTTGTTACATCCAGGTTAACTTCTGGAACTCATTCAGCGTTTCATTCATCTCTCTTTCTAAAAAAAAATGTGTTTACTGTCTATATTCTGGGACAAATCGCCATCCACTACATCACAGTACATACCAAAGCATTTGCTACTTTTTTAAAACTCTAACAGTTGACACAATACACAGTCCTAATGGTTTCATGCGATGTTGATGATAATGGGGATGGCAAGGAAGAAGTAGACTGCTAGCAATGATTGTAAATGTAACCTTGTTCACAGGGCACCTCTCTGCAGCTTTAGTAATAAAGCATTTGTTTTGCTCCCAAACACACTGGTTGAAACCGCACTATATGAAAACAGAATGATTTGTCTCTTGTCCTGTATAACTTAATCTTTTCTTGTGTATTTGCAGTGGAGGCCCATTTTAAACACAAGCCTTGAAGACTGCGTGGAAACCTCAACTCAGCTGGACCGGTCTCATTCAGATCAGAGACAATCCCAGTGTGTGACCAGATCATGGCGGGAGGCGGTGGGGGGTGGGGTTGGGGTGCGGTGGGAGGTGGGGGGGTCAAGATGAGAAAAGATGAAGAAGAGAAAGAGACCGAGGGACTCAAGTCTAGCTACGCAACTTGATCTCTAATGGTACTAAAAGCCCGTCGTGGGGTGAAACGTTGGTAACCAGAGGCCAAAGGGTAGATGATGTCATCACTATTGCGCCTGCCGACCTTGTGCTATACATTATCATCCCTCCTTTCCTCAGCCATGTCTCGTGAATGGTTCATTCTACCTGTAATCTAATGTAATTATGTAATCTAGAGTCATTTCACTGGTTGCTTAACAAAGACAATGCATTGTTCATTTATTGAATGTACAGTTTTGATGACAGTGGCTTACCGTGTGTGTGTGTGTGTGTGTGTGTGTGTGTGTGGAATCGTGACGTTTCTTTGAGGACGCTGTGAGGTTGAACCTCTAGGCACTGAAAACCTGTCAAACCCGAACCTACAAAGTGCTGTTACCAACAAATATGCATAAAAACACACAAACTCTCAGTGATCACCGTCGCTGTTAACGTAGCTGGAGGTGGCTGATCTGCATCCAGACAGGGTTCTTTTAAAACCTCAATCTGACAGCTGTTCTCTTATGTATTTGTACTGTTGAACGTACTGAGTCATCGTAGACAGTTATTGCTGCTTTAAAGGATTGTAATGTGACAGGATTGTAATTTATAAAAACACTTCTACAGCTGTTTGATTTACGTTTCGCATCTTGTTTTAAAGACACATTGTTGTGTTGACCCTGAAATCACAGTGATAGTTTGTTTCATTATAAAAAATCTTAACATTAATACAGATGAACCGGAAATCAAGTGGTGGTGTTTGATTTGTCCTCAGTGATTAAGACATTTCAGTATGTCTGTGTCTTCTTCAGGACTACATACTGTACCAATATGATATTTTCAACTTAGGTTGATTAAAGGATTATTCCCGTTTATTACAACTTGATTCTTATTCTCGTACTTTTTCTTATTGGTATTAATAAGTGTATTATTACTTTTGTAGGGACACGTATATTTTGTGGACCAGGGCCACATAGCACACAATTTTAAGACGAAACAATGCAGTTAAAGTTCCTGTTTCTTGCCTCGTCAGACTTTGTTGTAGTGATGTTAACCCCCTAACCTTTTTTGCCCGAGGTTAGACAAGAAGTAGACACCACCCTCACGCCTGAGCATTAAAAGAGTGCTGCACTGACTTACCAATGCACTTCTGTAACATTGCGATGGACAGTAAAAGAAATATCGTGTGGTCGCATCGATGGTACTTTAAAAAACGGACACCTACATTTCACACAGTTCTCACGCTGAAGCTGATCTGCAGGCACATGATGTCTTTTCCTTTCATTTGTCACTCATCTGTAAGGAGGCATAATGTCCACTAGTCCTAGATTTTCCTATTAGTAAAGTTCTAATACTGTGCACTTATTTTATATTACACTAGATGGCGCTAATCAGTCACATCTAAAAGGAGATCACCACGCGTAAAGTCGTGCACTCACAGCAGGCGTGAACAAAGTGCGCGCTGCTCTGCTGGTGTAAATGTCACCTGACGATCTCGCCACTCTTCCACAAACTTCCACGTGCGCACACTGGCTCCGGGGCTCGGTGGGCTCATGTCTGGCCGCCGTGTTGTCGTTGGCAGGGGGGCTGTCACGGTAAACTGCCCAGACAGTGAGCCACTGAGCAGGCCGTACCCACACAGGAAGTGTTTAAGTCTGGAGGGACCTCGGCTCTGCAGCACACTGTGTTTGTCCTGCAGATAATGTGGTCAGTGAGGTGCTGGCACATGTAGCAAACAGTTATTAATGGTAAAGCTGTTGCTTATGTACACAGTAGTTTTGGGGTATTTTAATGTTTGAAGTTCATTTAAGGATTGCATGATCTTTTGAGTTTAGAACATTGAGTTTTGGACTTTTAGATAATTTAAAAAACACATTAAAGTCAGACTTCATTCATTTTAATAAGTCGAAGCCTTTTTCTTAGTCAATGGAGCATGTCTTGTAGTTATTTACAGTGAAAAACCCAATCCAGCTGTCCTGTCCATTAGGCCCTGCAGCCGACACTGCAGCCGACACTCCAGCCGTTAGCTGGGAATGTGAAATTAGCTAATCTCCTCACAGGAAACCCAGCAGCAGCAGCTGTTGGACCAGAAGCAAACTGGAAATGAAGCAGCAGTACGGAACACGTCAGCAAGAAGTCCATCCAAGGGAGAAAAATAGTGATATCACATGTGAATCTAATGTGTCTGCTTGGTGATGAGACTCTGACCCTTTTGCTCCTTTGTCGTAGCGTGCTGTGATGATGTGATCTTGAGTTTTCATGTTAATCTGCACTCGGTCCGACATGGTGCAACTTAAACGTAAGCTTGATTAGCTGGTAGGTGGGGTTTGTTACATTTGGAGAGCCAGCTTCTAGTCTTTATGCTAAGCTAACGGCCTGCTAGCAGCAGCTTCAATTTATTGGACTGTAGGCTAGTTGTATCAATCTTCAAAAAAAAGTGAATTGGTGTATTCCCCAAAATATCTAACTATTGCTTTCACTGACTGAAAGGATACAGAGGCACAGTCTCCCAGTCAACACAGGCTAAAAGATCTGTACAGAATAATGGTGACCCTTCACAGAATTCTGCAGTTCTGCAACACAGTAGTTGAAGGTGAAGAAACAATTGTACTCAGCTAGATTAAGGTTGGAAAAACTATTAAACCTGAAACTCCATGTTTTAAACAGGTGGCACTCACATACCAGAAGATTATTAGTGTGACGTTTTAAGGGAACATTCTAGTGTCCAGTACAGGTATAAATGTGAATGATGTACGTTTATAAGAGTCAAAACACGTTGTTAATCTTAAGACATTTTCCCATAGAAATTGAGAACACCAATATATTGACGCACAACATGAGTCCATTGAAGCTTTGGCCAAGAGATATCAGCACTGTCCTTCTGAAATCCACACTGGTCAAAATCTTAAGATTTAACTCTTAAGTCATCCAGTCTCCAAACATTGTCTCATAAGTCATTATGGAAGGCCACTGTTCTGTTCCAATCTGAGCAGTCATTACAGTTCTTGTCCATATGACTAAACTTTTGGGGGGAGGTGTTCCTCCTCTTCAAGGCCTGGTGAGTGCCGTGTAGATAGGCTGCTCCCAGCAAGAGGGAGGGCTGTGCGGAGCTGGTCCCAAGGCCAAGCTGTTGATGAGTGGGGGGACATTAGGCCTGCGAGAGGAGTGAAAGTGTGGGTACTGATACAGACTCGCAGGGTGCCCAGAGAAGGCGCTGTAGAAACTGGAGCTTTGAAGGTCAGTGTAGTCAGATTGGTTGGCAGAGGATGAGGAGGAAGTGGAGGAAGTACAGACTCCCGAACCAAGGGAGGTGTACTCTGGTTGTGGCGGTGGAGGACTGGAGGAGCTGCTGTAGTGACCTGGGCTCATCTGCTCAGTTTTAATCTGAGGTTTTTGGATGGTGTCCTGGTGTGTGTCACGACTGGAAGGGGATGGTGAAGTACCACTCTTGGGTGTCCAAGTGGGAATACCGTGGGAGTGACAGTGGATGCTGGGAAGGATGAAGGATCCAGATGGGTTGTTGTGTCCGTGGCTGGTATCTGGTGGGGTTAGAACAGTGGAGCCATGGCTGTTGGGAGGGAGGTACTGATCAAACTCATGGACGTCAAATCCGTCGACGGTGCTGATGACCTCAGTGCTGAGCTCCGAGATGTCCACGTTACTGAAGTCAATGTTCTGGCGGCTGGCGGGAGGAACAGAGCCGGTGCTGCTGTCTGCAGGCCGGTGGCTCTCAAGTTTGCTCCCCATGTAAAGGTCAGTTTTAGGGGTCGTGGGAGGTGTTGGAGGTCCATGAGACTGACCTGGAAACCAAAACCAAGGACACACCAATAAATATTTCCATGCTGAAGCAAAAAAAAACGGGTAAAAGAGGTCAATTGCAATATATGCTCTAATATAAAGTGTATTAAAATTGAAGATCATCTCACCTATCCTGTCTGGGTGGTAATGATGGTGCACTTCCCCTGTGCCAGCCAGCCTGGCCACCCCTGGTTCTGTCTTATACAAGCCCTGCTGCTCCTGCTGCTGGACCAGTCCGGGTCTACAGTCCCCCTGTCCCAGCTTGGTGCTCTTGCGTCTCCGAGGCTGGTACTTGTAGTCTGGGTAGTCTTTCTTGTGCTGTATCCTCAGCCTCTCTGCCTCCTCAACAAAGGGACGCTTCTCTGTTTCAGAGAGAAGTCTGAGGAAGAGAGGAATGAGTTATTGGATTAAAGGTACTAGGTACTAAAAGCAAGTACACTGGCTATATGTTCATTCCAAACATTCCTTCATATAACGCAGATTAAACTCTAAATCAACATCAGTTAACAATTATGAACCACAACAAACGTTCTGTTTCTGGACAAACCAAAGATTTATAGAGCATCCATCAGCTTTTAGCAGTTCTAATTTTAAATTATCTGATTTATAAATGGCACAAAAACTAATTCCTCATCATTGTTAGCCTCGTGTTTTCAGAGTTACAGTCATCAAAACCCTCCAATATCAAAGAAACTGCTGCTCTGCACTTTACCTGTTACTGCGACAGTAAGTTCAAGTAAGCAAACATGTCCTCAGCCTGGCTGTATTTATTCATAGTAGCAGTGAGACAACAGCGCCACCATGTGGCCAAACAGGAAAACACATTACCCACTCACTTGCATCCAACATACCATGAACAACATCGCTCTCTAGCGACCCTATAAACGTTTTAGAGAATAACATTAGTAAAATAGTTGTTTTAATCTTGTAACTAAGTACATGTACTAAAGTAAATATCGTACTTTTACTCCACTATCTGACAGCTATAATTACTAGTTACTTTACGGATTAAGACTTTACACACAAAACATACTGATGAGCTAATAAAAAGATGCACTGTTAGAGCTGAAACCACCCAACAGTGTACAAAATAGTTAGAATCAGTACCACCTCGACAACAGTAATCCAACAATATAAGACAGTATACACACAACACAACAATAGGCTATCTTCTGTATAATAAGTACTGTAAGTACATGTTGCTAATAATATACTTACATAGCCTATTTTTATTTAAGTGACATTTTCAGTACAGGACTTTAACTTGAGGATTTTTCTATACTTTGCTACCTTCATTTTGGCATCTCTTTTGTTGTGTAAAGCGTCCATGGGTCTATGGGTATATAAGTGCAAGCTGTTGTTATTATTATTATCATTATATTGCAGTATTTAATACAAGTATATGTTTAAAGTAAATAATCTGGAAAAAAAATATCTAATTTTGGAATGAAACTCATTGCGGAGGCCTGGCCTGGAAACGCTAATGGTTGCATGCGGTACTAATAGCTCATTGAAGCTGCGACTCTGGGTTTGTTCCAGTACCCACCGCCACAGTTTGCCCAGAGTCTTGCTGAGCTCAGCGTTGTGCAGATGAGGATACTGCTCCGCCAGCTTCTTCCGCGCTGCCTGCGCCCAAACCATGAACGCGTTCATCGGCCGTTTCACGTGGGGTTTGCTCTTCAGTCCTCTCTCCCCGGAGGGCATCGGTACCAGCGACCAGTCGTAACCTTTCAGCACTTGCGACACCGCGTCGCGGATGCAGGCGGGGAAGCGCTCATCCTCCACGCTGCTCTCCGGTTTGTGCGTCATCCCGGGCGGGCGCTGTGCTTCGGACCCCGCTGGGGAGGTCGGGGACTCTGAATCCGATCCATGCTGGGACATAGAGCTGTCCCTGCCCGCTGGACTGTGCAGATGGTCTGTCAAGGACTTGTTCTCCTCTGTCATTGTTGGCGGGTACAAAATGTATTGTTGGTGTAGTGCCGCCCGGATTCTCTCCAAGTGCGTAAAAGGGCACGCTTCTGTGGGTTCTGTTTGTTTCACACCAAAATCAAGTAAAATCCAAAATTTCTAGTCGTGAACTTGCCATTCATTCCCACACCTTCCTCCACTGAAGGCAAAGTTTGACGAGCATCTATTTTCTTTTGAGCACTTTAACTTTTATCCAAATATTTGCATCTCTCCACCCCTCGTGTCCTATTGGCTTTTGCAAAGTTTAACAAACAGAGTTCCTCCTACTGGCAAAAAGCAGGAAGAGGCAGATCCTTGTTAATAGTTAATATAACATACAGAATGTAATATTTTTGGTGATGTTTGAATATCCTAGTATACCACAATATAAAGTAGACCTTCTGTGGCTGGGTTTGATTTGTTCAGGTTCAGAGGCAGTGTGTTATATTTGTATATTATTTTAGGATTTCTTAACAACATTCCAGGGACACTTTAAATACTTTTCAAACTTATACATTTATCTGACGAATTCACCCCCCCGCCCCGAGAAGTTAGAGAGAACATTTAATTCGTTTTTCAATTATCTTAATATTATTTATTCGGTTACTCTCTTAATTCCAAACGATTTACTACTACTACTAACAATAGTGATACTACCACTACTACTACTAATAATAATAATAATAATTATACACTTCCGCATATGTCACGTGACAGTGATTTCCGTCAACATGGCGGCCACCAGTGAAAGTTGGGAAAGTGCTGTGAGGAAAAGACGTGTTGTTAGCAGTAAGACGGAGACGCCGGCTGCTGACAGCAGGGAAGAAGATGGAGCGAGCCCCAGCAAAGACACCGGGAAAGAGAAGAGCCTTCAGTCGCTTCGGACCGGGACTTACTGGCTCACGCGCGTCGTGCTGCTGCGCTCCGTCGCCTTTATTTACTGTGAGCATGTTCACATTTTACTGGTCAGGTTTTTATCCTCTTTTCCACGGAGGTCACGAAGAGACGTGAAGTCGCTATTGTGTTTTTAGCTAGCTGCGTCGACGTTTCAAAGGATAGCTTTCTTCTTCATATTCCCTTTTTAGTGCTCTAGTGTTGAAAATGTGGCTAAGTGTCTTTACTTTTAGCTTTAACGTTTACTTATTATCTTTTATTAAAGACAACAACACAGACTAAAATCATTTTAAAGTGAGTTGATGTGTACGTTATTTACGTTGGTGTAGCGGTTACTGGTGGCTGTTCTGCAGTGGCAGGGTAACAATGCACCATTTAATATGTAGATAACATCTTGGTTTTGATTTAGAAAATGTGAATACATCTCTCACTTAGTTTAATTCTATAATTGAGGATATTTTTGAGACCTCACAAAGAAAAGGGAAAATATACAATAACCACGTATATTGGCAGACAAGTAAAATGTGCCATGAACAAATGGGCATTGAATTAATTTTGTGTCTGTGCCTTTTTTTTTATCCCCTTTTGTCCAGTGGTGGCGTTCAGTGTTGCTTACAACCAGAACAAGCAACTGATAGGCGAGCGCGGCCTAATGCCCTGCAAGAGCTACCTCAACAGTGTTAAGCGCTACGTGGGGGGGAAGATAGGCATGGCCGCCTTCGCGTACACACCCTCCATCATCTGGGTGTTAGACTGGAGCGACATGGACGCCAACCTGGATGGCATTGCCCTGGGAGGGATGGCACTTTCGGCCTTCGTCCTGGTGACGGGAATGGCCAACATGGTGATCATGGTTACGCTGTGGGTGCTTTACCACTCCCTGGTCAACGTGGGACAGCTGTGGTGAGTCTGGTATATACATAAATACTTGTGTGCAGCAGCATTCAGAAGCTAAAGAGCCAGGTATTATTCTCAGGAGTTGGTGGAGACCAACTCCTGAGAATAATTGGATTTAAACTCATCAAGTGGACAGAAACACAACTCCAAATCAATGATTATGTGTGCTGGATGTGTAAATTGTCATTTTTTGTATTTTTCCCCTTCCAATAAGTGGCCAAAAAAATATTTTATTGCAGTTTTGCAAAATATTTGTTTTTCTCAGAGTTTTTCTCTTAAGACCACATCTGTGCTTTGATATCCTGAACAGCTTCTTCTTCTGCCCAAAAGTGGCAAAAAAAATCCCCAAATTATTGCAGTTTTAAATAAATAAAAGAATCTTCAAATTTGTCAAATTCATTTCATTGTAATTGTTTTTTGCCCCTTCATTTAAATGTCCACGAATGCATCACATTTCTTTAATACTGCCGTGTCCTTTTTGTTTCCTTTCTTCTCTCTTTCTAGGTACTCCTTTGGTAAGTGAACTTCACGGCTCCACACCAAATCCCTACAGTTTTCGACCGTAACACAGAATCCGGGACTGCGTCCTTTGTTCCCTCTGCATCTAATAGAAGAAGTGGATTTGAGTTTTAGTTTTATAGTGAAACCAACGTGGTCAAAGTCCCTCTGGCCTTTTTTGACACATCTAATGTGTGCATTTAGTTATTTCAGAGTAGAAATTGACATATTTTTACATATGATATTTAATTTCTATCAATACTAAAGAGTTGAGATTGGGCATCCAGTAAGATTTTATTGTGTTTTATACAACATGCAGCTGTAGAGTCTAAGATTATAACCAACAGTAGTAAGACTAGTACATAGATGTATGTACTAGTCTTACTACTAGCTTTCACGATTGTTTACAGCCAGTAATTGGTTTAAAACACTGACAGTGTTATGGTCTACTGGTGTACAGTACATTGCCTCTTTATTGGTGAACCCAGTAAACCATAATGAACATAATAGCAAAGAGGGAGGACTGAAAGGAAAGAAATAACAAAGTAGAAATAGGAGGCAGCATGTAGGGCTCCGGCCCAATCATGCGGCGAGGTCAGTGGCAGCTCTGTGATTGGTTAATGACACTTTGTAGTCAGAGAGTCCAGGCCAATGTCTGTGGTTGGGAGTTGTGGCTTTTATTTCTCTTTCTTTCTCCCTCACTCCCTTTTCTTCCCTTGGACCTATTACCACCTTGTAGCTGACTGCGCAGCTTTAAGTCTGCAGACTGACCTCCTCCAGTTGTTCCCAAGTCTAGACTTCAGAATCAGAGTCAGAAATCCTTTGATAGTCTTGCAATGGAGAAATTTACATTGTTACAGTGTAACAAAGTGTACAAAAACATCTCACCCCAGATGGGACTCAAACCCACAATCCCTGGCTTAGGAGGCCAGTGCCTTATCCATTAGGCCACTGGGGCTCTGTAAACCCAGTGACTATTTCATCAATACCAAATATTGAGCTGTAGCAAGTTACTCACTAGCACCATCCTCGTTCATATTTTAAGACGCTACAAGTTATGTCAATCTTTAAAAAAAAACACCAGGTAGAACAGAAGTACAGGGAGTCGTTGCTATGGAAACGACCATGTTTCTCGTCATGAATCTTTGGTCTGAACTGGCCTTTTAGAGCATATCCTGTTCTAGTGTGAGCAACTCATAACTGACACATCAGTCAGCATTTATGGAGTCCAGAGAAAAGCTTTCATCTGTCTGGTTCAGCTCGAGCATTGTTTGCTCCACTGTGGTACATTGTCTCTTAGTTTAGAGAATCGCTTTTCACAAATGATCTTTTTATTTGTATCCAGGTTGGGAGAGTCAGCTGCTGGAGACAGGGTTTCTGGCCATTTTTCTGTGTCCAGTGTGGACTCTGTCCCAGGTGCCCCGCCGCTGCCCCCCTTCCCTCATCTGCATCTGGACCTTCAGATGGCTCATTGTTCGAATCATGCTGGGAGCTGTGAGTACAGCGCTTTACAGATACATACAAGGGTTTGCTGTATCTCTCGGGCTACCAAAACTAAAAAGCAAAAACTAGAAAAATCATTTATGGATGAATTTTTGACTGTAACTTCTCCTAGCGTCTGTTTAACTTGTCAAACACAATAAAAACAAACGGACTGGAGTTTAATTAGAACTTGCTTTATTTCTAAAACTCAGTCACTGCCACATTTCCTGTCGGGAGATCCTGCACAGACACTGATATTTCTGTCTAAGAGGAAGCTGATATTGTAAATTCAAGCAGAAAGGCGCGCACTGAACATACACACACCTAAATACATCCAGGACGCCTACATGGAAATATTTTGCAACAGTATCGTTCCCTGGGATATTCCAATGTTTGTCCTCCTGATTTTAGATCGCTACTTCTAGAGTAGTGCTTTGCTGTTAAACCCTGCCAGTATTTGGAAATGTAACCAAAATATATGTTCGGTTAAACAATGTGTCTGGTTGTTTGACAGTTTCCAAGGTACATTTTAGGCCACCGGCTCGATTTTATCTTCCAATCACTGCAGTTACCGCAAATCCAGTGAGGGTTTTTCCTATTAGGACCGTGACGACATCAGAAACGCAACCACCTCAGCCCTGTTTAACTGTAAATACCTGCAACTGTGAAGACCTCATTTCACTCAGCAATTTGCAAAGTTACTACAACGTTGGGAGTTTTGTTGCAAAGTTTGAAGTCATCTGCACTTAGTTTACCCAAATTGTTGATTGCATAATGTAATTTTTAAGGGTAGAAGGAACCTTAAAATATTGGTAAACAAAAAAATCTTACATAATATATATTATAACATTTTCAATTAAATAAATAAACATGAATGAAAGTATTGTGGGAAAAGTGTCCCATTAATATAGAAATAACCACATGTGTAGATTAAAAGAGAAACCAAATGTGTTTCACACACAGCATCAGTACAGCAGGTTGCCCAAACACAATCGCTTCTAACATATGGCTGCAAAAATAGTAGAAATGTCAGTGTTAATAGAGAAATTAATGCTAATAAATTGACTAATTACCTTGTTGATTAGTGCACTCATTAGCAAAGTTGGATATGTTGAATCTATCATGCAAATTGCGTTGGAACATTAGACATTAAGCAGCCAGAGTGCCTCTTTGATTTGTGCTGCAGCAGCTTGTTTACATCAGCATCAGCCTGTGTGGGTAATCAGGCATTAAGCCACCAAAAGTGTAGCTAATGTGATCTGATAGGACCATGTTGGGTCAATACTCTGAAATACAATTAGCCCAGTTTACATAAGGGCACAGCAAAACAAGTTATTTTTAGCATTTGTAGTCCTTTACCCCCCCTTTTCCTTACAAATAAATTAGCTCGGGGTTTCAGTGGAATGCCACACCTTGGCTCATTTGCACTTTAAATGTTGTTAGCAAACAAGCTAGTCACTTGGGTGTTTCCACAGTAACCACAGTGTGTGTATTAGCATTCATTTTTCCTGAATGAAATTCATTAGCTGAATTATGTACAAGTGAAAATGGGGTTCTTGATATTCACTTTTTGTCACAGAATGAGTTGCCTTAGTACATTTCACGTGAAGACACTTTTGAATGATTCATTTCTGTGGTTTTCTCCCAATGTTTATGAGCTTCCTGTTTTAAAGGGCTGGCACGGCGATTAGGAATTGGATTGCACATGTCACTGCTGGCAAGAACACTTCTATTAAACATTTCCAAAAGTTGGAAATGCTATGCTAGGTGTGGAGGTTTGGCTGTTAAGTGGGATTAGAAGTTAGTTACCGTGACAATGTGTTTTGTGAGAGCAGATCCGATTGGTTTGCCTGTTGCATTTTTGATTTTCAATTTAGTAACATTGTTTATACCAGCTTTAATCAGCAACAGTGTTATCTGTATGCAACTCTTATACTAGAAACAGTATATTTAGACTGTGTGTGTGTGTGTGTGTGTGTGGAACATAGATTGTTCTTAAAGTAGGCAAATTATGACATTTATTGGCAGATATATATCAACGTGAGAGGAACTAGTTTATTGCTGTTTAGTTGAAAACAGTTACTTATGACTTTACTTTTGACGATGAGTGATTACTTGTTGTTGTTGATGAATATGTGTGCTGATGTGAATTATTTTTGAATAAAGGATCAGCTGTCCGTCAGAGTGCTGAACCAGAGGGTACTGCAGTGTAAATGAGGCCCTGCTGAGGTGCTGCCCCCCTGGTTGCTGTTGCTTTCCTGTTTTCATTGTTGGGACCCAGGGGAAACCTTTGCTTCCCCAGACTCTTGCATTGAAATGGTGCGGTTTACCTCATATCATATGCATTTCTGTCAGTCTCAGTGTACCTGCACGTCTTTACCTCACGTATTTTAGAAGTTCCTTTTTTTTAGCAGGTGGAATCACGTCTCACTGTGACGTATTGGAAAAACACACCGACAGAAGTTTTCATGGTCTCCACCAGTTTTCTCTTTCTTTTGAAATTTGTTGGAGTTGGAAGTTCTCCACAAATCACATCGTTCTAGCAAACCTTTACCATGTCTTTAAGGTTCATACACATTTTGAGAGTATCGAAATGGTGAGGGAAAAGAACTTTCTAAAACCCTCTTAATTAGATCTCAGTTGCCGTCTTCCTGGAAAGATGCTTGTATCAGGTTGTGATTGATGACATTTCAGGATCTCATGACTGGACTGGATTATCAGCAACATCTTAGATTATGAGCCGAGGCCAACAGCCATAGCTCATAATCCGAAGGAAATGTCCTGGTTTTTCTAAATCTGGTTAGGGAGGTTAGCGGCTGATTTATTCCACATTCCATGCCAACCACACGTGGGGCTGACGTGTCAATATTGACAGTCTCGTGTCCTGGATGGCGCAGTATGTTTCCTTAGTTCATTTGGTGAAAAACAAGCTTGGAACGGAGGACACATTTCTCGCAGTGTTTCTGGTTGAGTTTTAGTCCCTATTTGTTTCAGATAATTTCTCTCTGACACTTTTTAGTCTTTTTAAATGGAATTTATCTGTGACGCCCAATGAATTCTGTGAGCTAGTTTGTGTGTTGCTATTTCCCAAAATATCTTTGGACAACTCGGATAGAGTGCTTTCAATCAAAGTCGGGCAATAAAAGGCATAATTATCACCCAAGTAATCCCAGCCCCGTGTGTTCGATAGCATCGTACTTCCTCATTTCTTTAGGTCAAAAACAAGCCCAGAACTACGGAAGCATTTCTCTATTTTCATGTTGCACAATACTTACATTTAGGAAGAGTGTTCCTGTTCATTAGTGCTTATTGGTCGTCTTTGTGTGTAGCTGCCTGTTAGCCGGGACACAGAGCTGCACATCTGCGAGCTGTTACTGAGAGTGCTGAAGGTCATGACGGCTAATGATGTGTTCAGGCTGCAAGCAAATTGGATTTGTTCTTTTAGATTTGACTGTCCTCTTTGTAATGTGCAGGTGACTGAACTGGATCTGGGTGTTTAGAGTTGGTGCGGCAATATTAACATTGTACTTTCTTTCCAGAAGGAGAAAACCAAAATGTATCTTTCAAAAAGACCTCATATGTTCCAACAGAACTGTGACGAGGCTGCGTCAGTCACTGTTGAGGGCTGATTTGCATCACTTCTCTTTCAACTGCTACTCACCGTGCTCTGCCGTGAGTGCACTGTTTCTATATCCTCAACATCCTCTGCACACTTAATTGCAGGTAGTGTAGTCTTTCACTGTTTGGTGCAACACCAGCTATCATATAAAAGGAGTCTGCAGCCATGCTAGCAGCTCTACTTACAGCGTTGATTTGTGCTAAATGCTAATGTAAACGAGTATAATGTTTATCATGTTAGCTTTTGCCATTTGCTAATCAGCGATAAACTCAAAGTACAGCTGAGGCTAATGTAAAATGTCCAAATAAACCAATGTACTGGACAAATTTCAGTTTGTGCGAAGGGGGAAACCAAATTTGTTGAGATCTTTCACTCAAAATCACAAAAGCCAGCCTCATGGTGGCGCCAGAGGGAAAAGTCAGGGGATCACCAAAGTCAGTAGCATACACCTTCTGAGGACCGGGAATTTCTGTGCAAAGTTTCATGGCAATCCATCCAAAAGTTACAATTTTTTCAGTCTGGATTAAAGCT
This sequence comes from Nannoperca obscura, assembly GCA_036024295.1. Lineage (NCBI taxonomy): Eukaryota > Metazoa > Chordata > Actinopteri > Centrarchiformes > Percichthyidae > Nannoperca > Nannoperca obscura. Next base: position 26,831 of record JAVQJL010057239.1, read on the forward strand.
GTGCATCGACTCACAGACTCACTGCTAGCATGCCTGAAAATGGCTGCTTGATATGTTTAACTCTCTTTCTGCAGATGTACAGCGTAACAGTCACACAGCACACTGCAGCTCACTCCTTCCTTTTCTTCACTTCACCCCTCTTACTTTATCTCCTTGTAATTGATTTAATCTGTTATTCTTTGATGTGGTCATCTATATGCATTGTAGGTTATTATCTACAAATGTCTTCTCCATCTTGGCTAACAACAACATATATCTCTTTTTACACTAAACTAGTGTTCCCTTCTTCTGTGCACCTGGACGAGGGTAAATCCTAATCAGGTTTTTATTTTTTTCTTTTGGACCGTTTCTTCTAAATATGGGATGTGACTGACTCATGTCTGTAATCAGATTTTCTAATGTGCTGTTGATGGCTGCTTATTTGACAGCTTATTTACAGCTGCACAAGTGTGGATCATAAACTGTAACACATGTATGTTTTCTGTCTTTAATCAGGGTCTCATCAAAATCAGAGGCGACAAATGCTGGAGAGACCTCACCTGCATGGACTACCACTACGAGGTGTGTGTGTGTGTGTGTGTGTGCTCACATTTGAGAAGCTGGAGTTCTCCTATTAGTAACTAGTCGCTAACTTAGGGCAGGTAGTGTACAATGGGTGTTCTTTTACTGCTACTGGAAAATACACTGAGTCCAGTCAATTTTATTGATATGGCCCAATCACATATTTTCTTGTAGGGGCTTTCCAATCTGATGAGCTAAAGGATGTTAAAACACTCGCTAAAGCTGAGAGGATCTGCTATGAGTAAGACCTTTTACAATATATATTACATCTGGCCAATTGTTAAAATAAAATTAGTAGATTAGAGCGGCTTTAAGATATACTTGGTTGTTCTATTGTGAAGAAGTATTATTTATTTGACACTCCCAGACGTGCCAACAGTGAAGGAGAACAGCGTGGTTACCACGAGTGACAAAGGAAATAAGAGAAATTTCAATTTTCTCAACATAACATCCGGCGGCTGTTCGCTGGCTTCTGGGAAGTGCAGTGCAGGAAACACCGCAGCAATGAGCCCTGAGCACCAAGGAAAGCTATCAAAGTACCAGCTGAGATGTTGCAGCGCAGTTATTTAGATAGTGTTGCTTCAACTGAACCCCTAATTAAACTGTGAAGTGGGAGGAATACAAAGGGGATTCTTCTAGTTACACGCTGACTGGTAGTTCGGGCTGTTTGTAATGAAATGGAGTGCATTAGAAAACGTGTTGTCACCTGACAAATCGGTGTTACAATACGGACCTTATTCCATGCTGCGTCAGTTTCCCTGAACAGCTTTAACCTCAACTGTCAACAGCCAAGGGGTGGATTTACTCACACACACACACACACACACACACACACACACAGAGCACCGGAAGCCACTGGTGCCAGGTGAAGCCTTATTAAGCCCCTCTGACACACTGCTCTCTTTCAAACCTGCAGAGGGACTGCAGATCCCCTCCTGTCCTGACCCTCAGGGGGCCGCGTCGGCATACTTGGTGTTTTGTGTGCTTCGGTCTGTTTGTTGTAAGGCAGCTGGTTTGCAGGCCTGCTGGGGTTGTTTGGTTGTCTGAGGTTGCAGGCTCCTTGCCCTTGGACTTCCAGGGGTGTTTTGGTAAGCTGCAGGTTAATAAACCCCTTTTTTTTTTTTCTTTCCATTCGATAAAAAACAATTAGAGCACAGACCGGAGTGGCAGCGTCTTGTTGTCCTTTCTCCACACCTATTTCTGTGCTGCGTTTAATTTTCACCGCCTCACCTGACACTCTTTGCATGTTCAGCTATTACACAGTTTGCATGCAACCACCTGACACACACTTAATCATCCGTGCACAAACACTGCACAGCTCTGTATGAACCCTCTGTGTGTTGTTTGTGTGTGTGTGGGTGGGTAGGTCGGGTTGCCTTCATTTAAATAAAGTTCCATCTTTATTTAGACATGGAAATGTCCGCCCCCGCCCCCCGAGGTGTGGCACCATACATTACTCTCCGTTCCAGGCGCAGACAACATTTTAGTGCCAAAGTAAAGCAGCTGCATTTTAAGCAGCAGAAGCAGTCTTTGTTTAGAATTGTGTGGTGCAAGTGTTCAACTTTTGAATTTATAAATTCAAGGAACAAAAATCTACTGATTGATGCTCAGGGTTATCTTGACAAACCCGTGTTTTCTGACACGTTTGCTGCCACAGAGCACGGTCTCTGGCATCACCAAGGACTGGGTTTAAGTCTGGTGTGCACATTTCCACCTCTGTCTGTCCTCCTCTTCACTCTCTGCCCCTCCGCCTCGTCCCCCAGACCCAGCCAGTTCCGAGCCCCATGTCCTACTACATGCACCGCTCCCCGTGGTGGGTCCATCGCTTCGAGACGTTGTCCAACCACCTCATCGAGCTCGTCTTCCCGTTCTTTACCTTCTTGGGCAGGCGGATGTGCAAAGTCAACGGAGCAATCCAGATCCTGTTCCAGGTACTATTATTATTACATTTAACAGGTTTAAATACTAATTTAAGTGGATGTTTTATTACATTTAACCGTTTTTTAAATTGCATTATCTGTCACTCTACACTCAAGTTGAATTTGTGCATCATGTGCAGTGGATGTCAGTTTACACAATGAATCAAAATTAGTCTGTACTCACCGTCCACATGTCGGTTGAACCCTTTAAAGGCCTCATTATACTGACTGTCAGCCCAGCAGTCGTTTAATGCTAAATGTTTTTTATAGCACCTTTTGGGGACTTTTCTCTCTGCCTTGTCTCTTGTGCTACAGGCGGTTCTAATAGTGAGTGGGAACTTGAGTTTCCTTAACTGGCTGACCATTGTTCCCAGTCTGGCCTGTTTTGACGACGCATCGCTGGGCTTCCTGTTTCACTCTGGAGGTGGAGCCAAGAAGGCAGTGCTCGAGATACAGAATGAGGATGCAGCTGGATGCACCCCCAAACCCAACAAAGGTATTAGTATTAACTGGCTGAGTTAGGAAAAACACCTGAGTCTGAGATGTCAGAGGAAGAACAGAGGACCGGCTCAGTCAGTAATGCATCTCATTGTCTTAGTAAAAAGGAATAAATATTCACGATGGGTCCAGAGACTCCGAGAGAATGTAGTTAAAAAAAGAAATATGGGTCTCACTAACAGTTGAGGCTTATGGGTACAACTGGCCCTAGTAAGAAGTGGGCATGGTCATATTGGAGAGGGAATTATGGGAAGAAAAGGGATTAGCACTTGGACAGCTGAGTAGCTGGGAAAAGTATGACATATGCTTTATTGGAATTTAATGTGATGCCGCTTACATTTTTACAATAGAGACTGGTTCAAATGTGGTAAAAACAAGAGTGGCCCCTTTCTAATTGGTCTCATCGGACCCATTAGTGACTTTGCTTTATTGTAGGATGTTGAATATAAAATAGGCTTCTGCGTGGTTTTTAATCATTTGAACAGACCCAGAAAGTCTGACTTTAGTGTGAAAAGGTTCAGTTGGATTATGTTGATGTCTTTCACATGCGTGGGATAAGCAGGCAGACTCAGGTAGGAAGGAACTGACCCAGCCAACATTTGTCAATACCAGCCGTCCCATGATCTAACGGGTCAAACCTTTTCCACTGAGGAAGTGTTAAAGTCATCACGCACGCAGACTTGCACGCCTAAAGGGCAATTCCGGTATTTTTAAACCTGGGTGCCATTTCTGACATCATTTGGGGTAATTTGGCTGCAACGTACACACATTTGTACGTGTCGTCCCGTGCAAATGATGATTTCCCTCTCAGGTCAGACACTAACAAACACGTCACCTTGATTTAAGCTGGAATTCCAGTTCTCTCCTGGACCACTCTGTTCACTTCACTTTGAAATCCTGGAATGCAAAAGTCAACAAAATATAACAAGTAAACAAACGCTGTTGCAGCTCCTTTTAGGCCAAAAGAGGAGCAATGACTCCCTGCAAGTTCATCAAATCCGGCTAAGAGCAGAGTCTGGATGGAGTGTGTAATGGATGGACAGACGGACGGGGCGGAGCAAAAGAAGAAACAAAGCAAACTGTATCCAGTTTCTCTTTTAGTCATAAAATGAGCTCATGATGAAGACTGATGTAGCAGCTTTCCATTGCTGTGCTGTTTTTCACGCCATTCCACTGTGTGTGTGTGTGTGTGTGTGTGTGTGTGTGCAGGTATGTTGATGCGTCAGGTGGTGAACATTTCTTTGGGCGTTCTGATTGGCTTCCTGAGCATTCCTGTGGTGACGAACCTGTTGAGTTCCAGGCAGGTGATGAACACCTCCTTCGACCCTCTGCGCATCGTCAACACTTACGGGGCCTTTGGCAGGTACTGTGCACACACAAAAAAGGATAATCCACACACCTCGCTGTTACTACCAACCAAATCATTACAAATCCTTGCACCCACTCTACCTCCATTCCTCTGTCCAGCATTACCAAGGAGCGTACGGAGGTGATTTTCCAGGGCACCCTAAGCCTGGATCCCAAGGCCCCCGAGGCAGTTTGGGAGGAGTACCAGTTCCTGTGTAAGCCAGGAGACGTTTACCGACGACCGTGCCTCATATCGCCATACCACTACCGGCTGGACTGGCTCATGTGGTTCGCTGCCTTCCAGGTGAGTAACTGCACGACATCACCAGATGATGTGTGGAGTGAAGTGCACTGCCAGCCTAGAAACACATTAAATTGTCTTCACAATTGTTTTTTTAAACAAGAGTAACCTGCCAGTTCAGGTAGTGTTAGTTAACAAGGCTAAAACACAGCGAGAGGCAGTAGTAAATGGTGTAAGGATTTACCGTTGCACCCCATTTAGCTGGTTTATCTGCAGAAATCACTTCATTTTTAGGGCGTGTGCGCCAAACATTAGTTGTGAGCTGTTTAGTACTGCATGTGGTATTACGTATTCACCTACTGTCTCTAGCCACTAGGGGGCAGTAGTTCCATGTACTTACCTGAATTAAATAAGATGGTTTTGTTATAGTCTGTCTCTGTACATCTGTGTTTCTGTTTCTTGTCTTCTCTCAGTCTCCACATCGCTCTCCTAATCGTTTCTGGTGTTTACTCGCTCTTCTTGTCTTATTGTTTATACCTGTCCTTTTTTTTGCCACACACACTCTTGTCTATTTGCCTTAGTCTTTATTAGTCAGCTTTAGACCCTGTCTTTTTGCTTACTCTTCTTTTCTGTTAGTTCCTAACACTCTGTGTCTCCATGTTTTTGTACAGACCTACGAGCAAAGCGAGTGGGTGATCCACATAGCAGGACGTCTGCTGTCCAATGACAGCACAGTCCTCTCCCTGCTCGAGCACAACCCCTTCCAAGACAGAGAACCCCCCAGGTAAACACAGCACACAGCTGCAGCATAGGTTATATTGGTAACACTGTATGATGAACTGGTATTAGCATAAAATGCTTTATGTTGACACCAACCTCAGTAAAATGCACCTATCTACAACATTTTTATATTTTCAGCCATTATTTCCTGAAATATTTATTGTATCAACGATGGAGCTCTGGTGACAGAAATATCTGTCACTAAATATGTGTTGGCATGCTCTCATGAGTAATTATTCTCTGGGGAAGCAATGAGCAGATCCTCAAACTGTTGGTAAAACTACAAACAACTTCCTCCGGTCCCAAAATGCCTCTTGTCCTTCATAGAGCCATGCCACTCGCATGCGTGGCTAAAAGCTGCTCATTGTAGTCCGTGTGACACTGTTGTGTCTACAACAGTAGTAAAGTTCATTATTGATGATTTGGGCTTTTGGAGATAAAATGTCTTAGTTTCATGCGACTACACTGCCCTTCGTGTCCTCCTCCTTCTCAGGTGGGTTCGAGGGGAACATTTCAGGTACAAGTTCAGCCAGCCGGGCAGCGCCAGTGCTGCCCAGGGGAAGTGGTGGCTGAGAAAACGCATCGGGGCCTACTTCCCTCCAGTGGACCTGGAAGGACTCAGGGGCTACTTCCAGTCCAGGAACTGGCCCCACCCACAAATACCACTAAATAGGAACTAAGGCCAGGACCTCAGACTACAGACTATCGGAGGAAGTCAGTTTCCGTGTGATGCTGCTGGAGGTGAACACAAGTTACAAGGATCTGGGGTTTTATTCAGATTGCAAGTTTTCATGATGAACTGCTTGATACATCCTGAAATTAAAGATCCTGGCATTTACACACTGTGAATCTCATAAAATAACATCAATGAAAGCCCCATACTGAATATGACTCTTGACAACAATTTCAGTATTAAAACTGTTTCATCAAAGTGAACACAGCTATTATATAGAAACAGACATGTTTTTTTTGTCTCAATAAGCCATACAAACACAAACCTGCATAAACTGACTTTGTTATAGGAGTGCAATGCTAAATCTGAGAAACTTCAGCTGCACATGATCAGTTTTAAGACTCCATTATCATCACCAAAATCCAATCAGTGATTTTATGCATGATGAATAATGAATGATACTTATGTTGGCCTATGAATATGTTTAGTGAATTTTTGGCCTCTTATATGTCTCTGGCACTTTCTTATAATGTATAACATTATAATTATAATTAGCAGGTGGGTTTAAACAGCTGTTTTGTGTAGCATGGTCACTATGGCCAAGTCCAACAAACCAGAGGCTTTGTTTCCCTACAAGAGGAGGAGAAAACCAAAACTGGACACAGAAAGAATTTTAGATTTCAGTCATAAGGGCCTCTGTCCACATAGCGTTTATTTCTTTTTTTCTATTGTTCCCAGTAAGAAATTAGCACTCTGCCTTTATTGTGCGCTTCTAGTATAAAATCTCCAAAGGTCTCGTCGCTGGCACTTTTTTTAAGGCAACCAATCATGGACGAGAACCTTGTTCTTGCCGTGTCCGTCTGTCCTGAGCTTCATATGTTCGACAGAGACAGAAAAGCCTGTTTGTGGGAGCAGTTCGGCGGGACACTGATGTTGTCAGTGAGTGCTGTGTCACCCTGCGTGTTTGGAACTTGTTGTTAGCTGTGTAGTCACCCCCTTAACAAATCCCACCGGCAGCGTTTTGTTTTCTCGCAGCAGAAGCTTCCCAACGTCCTGCCGGTGCTTTTCCCACACAAAAACATGAGAAATCAAAACAGTGTCATTTTTAGGCTTAATTGTGGCTAGAATCAAAACTGTTGCTGAGATATTTTTTTTCAAAAATAGCCAATCATGGAGTAGATTCGAAAACAACCCGCGTAGCAACAGTTGCTAGGCTGCAGTTGCTCTTTGGGGGCGTGGCTTAGCAGACAATTCCTTTGATATGTGACATCAGGTTCTAGAATGCCTTTGATGCTTTGATCATGTAACATACACAAACATATAAATAGGACATGCATTCATCCAGTCAACACATTCTTTAGTCTTCATTTCTACAAGTGTTAAACTTACAGACCCGTACGTGAAAACTAAGCCAAGCATTGAAAATAATCGACCAATTCTACAGTCATTTTACCATGGATAGAATAGTAGGTTCCCAGAGCGAGGAGATCCCAGAGATTAAGGTAGCTACCGTTCGCCCATTCATTGAAATCTTCTTTAAAAGGCTGACAGTGGAACAGTGGAGAATATTGAAACAAGGTAACCCTGATGATGCCACCAAAGTTCTGCTGGCAGAGTTGCTTTTGGACTTCATAACGTTAGTGTCACATTCCTTGTTGGCAGGAATTAAGAGCATAAATGTAATCATGTCTGAGGAAAGTGTTCTGTCCAGTCTCGGCAACACACTTCCTCAGAGTTTTGCTAAGGTTCTGGACATTGAAGAGCAAGTCCACTGTGTTAGCTCAGAACGCTTGACAAACATGATTGTTAAAGAGGTTGCAGCAAGTGTTAACTCTGCAATCTGCGCTAGTGTAGACACCCTGGACCCCGTAATGACTCCGCGCATTACTCCCCCGCATAGACTTAATTTCATGGTTAGTCATGTCTGCCAAATGTTAAAAGCATTCATGGGAAAGATGAAAAATGTGTGCACACCTTGCCAACGTAGTAAGAGAGCAAGTAAGACCACCTCCATACAGGGGGACACTGATGGACAACCAGAGATGGAACATATGATGGTGACAGGCATTGATGACCGCTGCCAGTCATCAGCAACATTTGTGGGACCAGAAACTCCAGAGATGGTCTCAAGAAGATTAGAGGACCGCTGTTTGATCGAAACAACAAAAGCAGTCAAGGAAATAATTAACGAACAGGTCACTGAAATCACAGAACCTCTTTTAAATGATTTGACGGACTCTGAGTACGAGTTGCTGCAATCTGACACCTCGCAGGAGATAGAAGTTATTGCAAATGACATCGCTAAGTTAATTGTTAGAGACATTGAGAGTTTGGAAGATAGATATTCTACAAGCCCAAAACTGGAACAGAAGAGGAACCTGTCTATGGAAGGAGTGAGGAATAAGTTAAAGTCCTTTTTTGCACAGAGCTTTGCCAAAACTTGTATACATCGCATCGTAGCACAACTGAAGACCAAATTCTGCCACGACTCCAAAGTTGAAAGCAGACAGTCAATGCAGTCACTGGTTGCAGATGTTGACTATCTGCTTCTGAAAGAGGATGATGAGAAACAACAACAACATGGCAAAGAGGTTTGCGTGTTTCGTAAATTAGAAAAAGATATTCCCAGCGATAACATGCTGGTATTTACAAATGAACTTAGTGATCTCCTCTACAATCATATCAAGGATAGGACAATGCCTGATATCCCAAAATCAGTTAACAAAAAGCCATATTGCAGGACAGAAATTGGTTCTCAGTCACGGGATATCATTTATAGTGACATACACAGCAAAGTGTGGCGTTTCCTTGGAGTGATGAGGTGGTGGATAGACTTCCAGGCTAGCACCCAGAGTGACAAGGTGACGCTCGCTTTAAAGGACAGAGAGTCAAAAACACCAACACAATCACCAGAGCCAGTAGCACCGACACCAGAGACAGTGGCACCACCACCGACAACAGAGCCAGTGGCACCACCACCGACACCAGAGTCAGCCACACCAACGCAGGTACTACAGTTCACCGAGGAGAGTGTACCCTTGGCGACTGCTTCGGTGTCCGAAGTTGTGCGAGACGCAACAGCACAGGAAGATAGAAACAAAATGTCTGTCAGGATACTTGTGGAGAAGCTAGTTTCACGGACCTTCAACAAAGCAAGGGTCAACTGCACTTTGGGAAAGCCAGAAACCATCATTAAGCACTTGTTCGAAAAAATATGGGCCGAAGTCAAGGGAGAAGATTTTCACATCACCACTGATGCTTTTAAAAACCTGGACAAGGCTGTTTTCAAGGCCTTATGCAAGAAGTGGCTCTGTGCAGACAACTTGCTGGTTTCCATGAATTTAGGGGAACCAGCAATTGAAGAATTTATAATATCGTCTTTCAAATATCGCCTGATGACACCACCAAAGAAGTTTTTCCTCTTTGGGCGAGCCTTTTCCAATCCCTTCACTTGAGCCTTCAGAGGGAATTAAGATTGGTGTTATTTAAGTGACATTCAATCAATATCAAATTTAATAATGACATCGATTCATCTTGAAATAATTAATTGCCTTGAGATTCTCCTTTTTCCCCTTCTAGATGAATCCTCACATCCAGATCACCTCCTGCTCCACCGGTCTCTGTTCTACAGAGGCCTGTGGAGCACGTTGCCTAGATGTGAGGCAAGGCCACCTCAGCAGTGTATTCTCACAGCTGGAAGGCGACGGTTCGATTCCCAGTCCTGAGCCTTTGAGTTTGTGTGTTGCCTGCTTTGGGGGCCCAGGTTTACTCCGGGTGCTCCGGTTTCTCCTTAAAACCATGCAATAACTTACATAAATAAAATAAATAAAAATTAAAATTAAAATAAAAATTAAAATAAAAAATTAAAATTAAATTAAAATTTCTGCTTATCACTCTTATCATTTGCTGTCAGAGCTGCAACTATTCAACTTCGGTTGAAGTTCTGTTTATTCACTTTCACTCAGGTCAAACATTTAAAGTAGAAAATAATACAAAATTGGGGTTACAGTTTGTAAGGACCCCCAAAGGAGCAGATATAAAAACCCAGTTGTCCTCAACATCAACATGTTGACATTGGATATTACAGTAGCTGAACACAAGCGTGTGACTTTGGCTTTCTGGTAGGACTTATAGTAACACAAAGAGGCCACTAAATGGTGCTATTCTCCAGGTCATTTATGTGCCACAGATCAGACGTTTATTAATCTTCATGGGGGTGTGATAAAGTTAAAACAGTCAGCAAAGCAAAACAAACCATCTGTCTCTGTTGGTAATTTAAAAAAAGATGTCTCTGCTTCTGTGGCAGAATGGATCTGTCTTTTTGAAGAATGAGCAGTGACAGTGTTTTGCTGCTTGTTGTTGCTCTAGCTAACAGGAGCTAACTGGCTATAATTGCTACCAATTGTGAAGCTTGCTTAAGAGATGAAATGATGAAATAACCACTGAAAGAATGAGGTTGAGTTTTCATAATTGAATAATTTCACAATCTTTTGGTTTATTTAAATATTTCATACTGTTTACTCTTATGAATATTTTTTTAATGTGTTTATTTATTCAATATTGAACTCTTTGGGGCTCCATGAATATGAGCTTTGGGTGATATGAAGTGACAAATGACTCCAAGGGTAAATAAACAGCTCATCCAATCAGTGTGGCTGTAGGCAGGAACTCTATTATAACCTCAGTGCTGGACGAGTGTGTGCGCTCCTGTTGTGTTCGCAGCTCATTGGATTTGACGACTCACCCCTCGCACAGCATGGGCGTTTTTAATAGTCTCCTCATCGTGTGCGTCCTGTTTGTTTGTGTCCCCCCCTCTTCGCCTTCAGACTGCCAATAAATTTCCCTGCAGAATCACTCTTGCTGCTTTTCTTGCAGTTTTATGTGACGTTGATGGTGAGCAACGATTGTGTGCTGGATCACATGGCCATCCATTTTTTAATGCTCTGATTGTGTAACAGACCGCGGGGACATGTGTCTGTCTCATCTCCACAGTTTGGCATTTTCCCTGTTGTCCTCTGATATAATACTAAGATGTGCTCAAAGAGGGCCAAAAGGGGTGTGGGTTGTCGGTTTGATTCCCTGCTGGGAAAGTCTGGGCAGTAGAAGTGAATGAATCACATCCCAGCCGTCAAGACACATTGGGTCCGTTTATGTAGAAAAGTAGGTGTGTCAGGTGTGAAACTTTCTAACTAAAGTAGATTGTTGCAGAAGATTTTCAGAAGATGTTCCCTTGAAGAAACAGGCTATGCTAGGACATGTACAGCATACATCCCAGCCACTGAGTCACCAGTGCAGTGGACAGATCATCCTTTGTTCATGGTTATGTAAAAATGCTTTATGGAGTATGTATTGTCACAGTGGGTGCAGGACAGTGACTGTTTGCCTACAGTGAGGTAGAAGAGCTCTCTTGAACTTGAGTGAGTCATGAGATGTTTTCACCGGTGTCTAACACTCCTCAGCTCTAGCTCTCCTATACACACATTGGCGTCTGAATTAAACTATTGGGGGGGGTTTGCCACTAGGAGGCAACAGAAACCAGCTATAAACACAACACTGACAGCACACTGTTTATGTTGATATTCAAACTTGTTAGCAAACACGTTCTTATTTACACATCCAGCTGACACAGAGGATCATTAAGTTTGAGTCATGTTTCTGGCCAGCTGACGAATGTAAGTCCAGTGTTCAGTGCTGAGCAGGTGGTATTCAGTGGGGTTTTATGTCGTCTTCATTAAATACAGCTGCCTGCTGAGGCCAAAAACATGCTGATGATGATAGTGGTGATTCAAACCAAAACAGTGAGCTGAAAGGCACCATATAGGTCTGTAGAGCTAAGGAGAACTGTAGTGAGGTGAGAATTGTCTGTGGGTTTGTCACGTGATCCATTATGCTTCGATGGGGGTTTTGCTGGTTCATCCCACCTCTTTTCCAAACAGTTTATTTACATTAGAGGATGGTTCAAAACACACTTCACTGTGGACACCTTCTGTTCACTTATATCTATGCATATGCATGCAGCCTATGTGAGTTTAACAGTTTCAGTGTGGTCATGCCTAACTGTACTATTCATTTCACTATAGACCGACACTGACAGCATATGACTCTTTCACTGGGCTTCAGTCACATTACCTGTAGCCACTGGGGGTCAGCTTAACCAATTCGATTTCTTTTTCTGCTTTTAGAGTAAATGCTTTATGCAAAACATGCACCTGCCGGCCACTCTGTGAAAAATATAAGCAAGGCAGCCTGAAGTCCCACATTTTCCAGAATGCCTGCTGAACATCTGCTGCATTATGCACCGTACCCAGAAGGAGGGGAGTCACTAGAGTGATGCAGCCTTGAATTTGATATTGTCTGGAGAGAAAACGCCAAGCTTCCTATTACAAGCTGTCGTACAGATCCATAGTCTAAATTATTGCTAATGCCAAGCTGCACCTTTAAAAGAAAATTACACCCTAAAATAGAATTTACATGTCATCTCTACTACACTGTACAACTCAGTTCTCACAAGGAAATTGGACCCACTCTTTCCATAAGATGGACAGGTATGTAACACATTGCAGTAATAGGATCAGATCTTGGAGTTGCCCCCTAAAACAACAGCCATGGTGATAACTGATAACAATCTGGAAGACAACATGATTTAAAATGAAGTCAGTCTTTCTAATGATCACCCAAAAATGTCACATCGAATTGAGGAATGTTTTAATTTCCAGCTTAGAGAAACTGCACTTGTTGGTATTGGTTGTTGGAAAAAGTATTACATTATTTCCGTTTTAGGGTGGATTTCCTCTCTAAACGCACGGAAACAAGCGTGCGTTCGTGCGCTCCCAACTTCACAATACGAGAGAGGGAGGAGAGAGCTGTTTACATTGTGAACCAGACCGCACAGTTCTAGTCATCCAGCTGCACCGCCGGGACAACAGCTGTCTCGCTTCACGCTGTCCGTGAAACCGTTACCATTTTGCGCTTTACGCACAGTCATGCTTTCGACGCACAGGTGAACTTCACAAGGAAAGTGTTGGAAGACCGAAAGAAAACCCTCACCTCGTCTATTCCACGCTCTCCTCCTCGTTCCTTCATCTTAATTGCTGGGAGCAGGAACAGGTTACCGGAGCCATGTCCAGGAAGAAGGCAATAAAAGGCAAAGGGAGCTCCAAGAGCCCCAAGGCGTCGCCGAGCAGCGGGCGGACGGGGAAAGGTCTCTCCGCCGCTGCCGCTCCGTCCTCCGGACTGGTTTATCCCAGCAGACCGTCCCTCAGCAACAGCGGAGAGTTTTATGACATTGCCTTCAAGGTGGGTTTAGAGTTCAGGCTTAACTTCCTCAAGTCAAGCAATCAATTACCAAATTACAACAGGTGCAGCCAATTAAAAGACTTCACACTTTAAAATATGTCTCTCTCTATATATATATATAAATAATGTGTCTTCTTCCTTGTTTCTCCTTAGTTTAAATTCTACTTTTCAAGATAATCTATGAAACACAGAGTGAATGTGTGTCGAGTCACATCAGCATGACCATACACAACCTGTCTTATTAAGGTGTGTTAGGTTTGATATTTTGTTGTCCTCTTTTCTTTAAGAGACACTTTGTAAACGTTTTCAGAGAATTGAGACGGCTGTGTATCGAAACCCATTTCCGACCAATAAAATACAAAATTATTATTGTGATGTAAGTTAAAAATGGATTTTGACTTATATATTTAATTGCATATGTATCCAATAATCTGACCAACTGTGAGTGTTTGTATTGTTATTACAGTATACAATGCAATGTGAATAAGTGGTGGATGTCCTTCGTCTCTGAGCAGGCTGGCAGGAAAAGTTCATTTCACCATTGTTCCCCACAGAAGGAACACTCCCAAATGCAGAATAAGGTAGATTGTTCTGTACATGTATAAAATACAATCAGGTATATCTGCTGTGTCTCCAACCCGGTCCCTGCAAATTCAAAAGTGTAGGAGTTACAGTGTATTGGCAGACAGGAACATTAAGTGATGTGCGCCACACCACTTAACTTAAAAGTGCAGTAACAACAAGGAGATGGTTAAGAGGGCTTTGTATTATGCATGAGATCAATTACCAGCAGCGCAGGAGAAGGCTTTTTGTTTAGCAGAACATCTGGGCTTTCACTACACATCCCAAAATGCACCAGTTGATTTGAGTTTTTACCCAGTCTCTACATTTTCATTTTGTAAATAATCCTTCACTTGTTAGAATGCTGTATATATGTATAAAATAATCAATCCCAAGACACAATGTCTCTGCAGGAATGTTATATAATATAGTGTTGCTAACAGTAAAGCAGATAACCCCCCCTCCCCTTCATAGACTAAAGTATTAATTATATTATATGTATATCACTTTAGAAACAAAGTATATTGAAGAACGTGTGAAATGGAGATGATCAAGACTGCAATGAGCATATGCAAATATCTAAATTCTCATCCGTGGCAGCTGCTATTAATTCCCCTGTTTAACAACTGATCCTGTGACAGCGCGGCCAAACTCCCTGCTCCCGGCTCAACTTTGACATTGGATAATGCACAAAGTTGTAACAGTTCAGCGTCACAAATATCACCTCTGCTCACAGCAAATCGAACACAATGGATTTCCATATCAGAGCATATTGCTGCTAATAGAATGTAAACTAATTACATTAGAAAAGCATTAACATGTACAACACAGGGCGTAGACGCAGGGTTATCACATGGTACAAAAGCAAACAGGTTGTGTGTTGTCTGATGGGTATGAGAGGGAAACAAACCAACTCTTGGTCCCACCTCTCTCTCTCTTTTAGTCCCATTGGTCTGAACAATCTGCTCTCTCCCACTGGAGAGAGTGATGCTCTGTTTCCCCTGTAGGTGTGTGTGTGTGTGTGTGTGTGTGTTGCATTACCTAAACTCCTGTGTATTTGTAGATAACTTTTTAGCCGAGCTGTCCCCTCCCCCCCACCCCCGCACACACACCTCAACCACCTTCCCACACATACTCACACACACAAGACCTTGACTTGTATCATCCAAAGCCCGCTCTCTTCTGTCTGTCTGTCTGTCTGTCTGTCTGTGTCTCAGGTGATGCTGGTGGGGGATTCGGGTATTGGGAAGACATGTCTGCTTGTTCGCTTCAAAGATGGAGCCTTTCTAGCTGGGAGCTTCATCTCCACTGTGGGCATTGACTTCAGGGTAAACACACACACACACACACACACACAGAGAGCGGAGTACAAAATGAAGGTGTTTGGATGATTTCATCGTTGCTGCAAATGCTTTGTTGGTATGTGATTACAGAAGGAGTTTAACAAAAGCAGGTTTCTCATTTCTAGCCGGTGACTATGAAATGACAAGTACCAGTGGCAGATTAGATTAGCTAGCTAATTATGGTAATGTATGAGTTTGTTGTCTTTGGCTGACCTTTTAACGTTTCCAGCTGAAGGATTTTCAAAACATGAAAATGGAGTAATAAATGGGGCGGTTACTAGAGTGTGAACTCAAATTTAGAGCATGGCCGAGCTGCTAACGTTAGCCTCACAGATGGAATTGCACAGAAACGCCTTAACAAACCTAAGCAGAGATCACACACGTCCTAAATCTCAACAACACATCGTGTGGACCTGCTTGTCAAGCAAGCTGATTGGTTGACTCCAGAGGGGCTCTGTAGTCTGTTGGTCAATCACTGCTGTTTGAACATGTAACAACCAAGCCTTAAAAGTTGATGTGCTGGCTCTCTTCTCTTGTCTCCGTCTTATTTGAGAAGGAGACTTGTAATGTGTTTAAACCCTGCCAGCAAGCAACACTAGATTCCCCCTATGGGACGCCACATATTTCATCTGAATTAAGCTAAATTAAAAAGTTAATTTAAAGTGAGGTTATTTATTGACAGGCTAATCTTTCTTTACTGCAAACAGCTAACCTATTTTCTGCCCATTGTGCCCTGCTGGAAATCGCAGACGAGGGTCACAGTGGCAGTAAAATAATTTTTAAAAGGCCGTCACAGCAGTGGACTAGAAGCAGTGACCCTTCTCGCTCCTCCAAGCAAGATCCCTATAACTACAGAATATGACACAGCTGTTTGGGGGGAAAAACCCTTCCCCTAGGAGGTATTCTCAACCCTGTTTCACTGATTCTGTCATCCACAGCAGAACAAATGTAACAGGAGAAAGAGGTTAAATTCCAGTATAGTAAAGCCAATAGCAGGAAGGAGTGCAGGAGCTGAAAAAACACTGTTGATGGGGCTCAGCAGGATGTCTTAGGATGTGTAATTGACAACCCCGGAACAACTGGAATTGCAGGTGTGTGGTACATTAACGAGACCACACTTCATATGAAGCAAAGCATACAACATAATTTGGCATTGAGCCCTGGAAACAGAAGTCTTTTGGTTGTTATTTTACCTGATTCCTCGCCTGTGAATTCAGTCTCTTTAAGCAAAACATCATCCAACAGTAGAGGCAAAAGTACAATCAGCAGGATGTACCGAGCAAGGGAGAAACTTTGAAACAAATGCTGCTTTCCTGCGGCATCGAAAATAGGACAGTGGTGTTAGGAGACGGCATCAACTTTGTTTTGGACTAAAGAAAACAGAACAGTCTTTTCACAAAAAAAGTACCACAGGCAATAGAGGTAAAAATAGAAGGGAAAAAACTCTTGTAACTGTGTTGAGTCTTTGCAGACTTTGCAGGAAGAATTGGTCATTATCACTTCCATAAAGAAACAGAATAGAGAGCATGCACATCCCAAAACGTTCACAGCATCTGTATCAAAAGACTTTATTGTTTGCCTGACAACGCCTACAAACTCTCTTTGAAATGTTACTTCATTAAGTTTATTGGAAACCATTGGTACAATGTGCGGCTTCTTTGTCTGTTTCAGACCTCATTATCACCCCCTACACCATGGAACTGGTCCTGGTGCTGAAGGGTGACCGTATGAGCAGATTGTAATGATGAAATCAAAACACTCGTCTGTAATTGCACATTATCTGTCGTTACTAACTAATTATTATTCACTTTTGCACACTCCATTGTACCCTCACATCAGCACTCAGATACACACATTTGTACTTGTATACTTGTGAGCATCCTTTTCATCAAAAGTAACTCCAACCCATACCCCTAACCCGTAACTCAATTCTAACCATAAAGGGCTACTTTGACATTTTGGGCAACACGGTTTGAGTTTATTCGCCTTCTTGCTGAGATTTACATGAGAAGATTGATATCACTCATGTATGTAGGCCAAACATGAAGCTAGAGCTGAACATTGTTAGCTTAGTTTACCTTGCTCTGACAAAAATAGGTAACAAAGGTAACATAAACAATTGCTTGTTACGAAAGTCATTTTGCCAAGCTGCACAGTGAAAAAAGGAGATGTAGCGTGTTAATTAGTGAGCTTTAGAGGTGCCGGTAGGTGGATATTGTTACCTTTGGACTTTGGCCTTTGAGCCAGGCAAGCCGTTTCCCCTTGTTTTTGTCTTTATGCTAAGCTAAGTTAACCGTCTCCCGGTTTTAGCCTCATATTTAGTCTACAGATACGAGAATGATATCGAGCTTCATCATCAACTTTGGCAAGCAAGTAAATAAGCATATTTTCCCAAAATGCAGAGCTATTCTTTTAATCCTAAAACTGAATTTTAATGATCTCCTTTCTGAAAACGTAGGGACTAACTAAACTGTCCTCACTGTCAAGATCTAAAAATCACACACACTGTTTCTCTTTAGTCTCCTGCCTTGTGTGTATATATAGTTTTCATGTCTAGATCACTTTGTAATTGATCTGTTTGTTTAAAGAGTACTATTATTAGCAACTTGAATATCTGGGCTACGAGACTGAAAAAAGACAACCTTGAAGTCTTTTGAAATCGGTCTGCTTCGTCAGCGTACTTAAATGAAAAGGAAATCATGTACATAGACGTGAAAATAACACTTTAGCATGTGATTATAATTTTAGAGAATGGTATTATTCTAAAGATGTGAAAATTAGAGCTCCACCGCTAAAAGCTTGTATAATGGATGTGACGCAATATGTTTTCGAAAGCAGGGTGTTTTTTGTTTTCTTTTAATAGCAGAAGCTACTTCCTGATTTTCTTTAGAAAGTAAATGTAGTGAACACTGAGACCACAAGATGTTCTCACCTGGCTGCTGCAGCTATGCTGAGTTAATGACACCTCATTTAAAACTATTTGAAATGCACAGGTCATTAAGTTTTCAGGCAGTGCATGCTAAAACGTTCGAAATAACTACTGGGGACAGTTATCTACCAGCGACACATAGATGATTTTTGTGTCTGTGTTTCATTACATCGCGGGTAAATAACCAGAGGGAAAATATTCAAAAAGGTCAGTGAATGTCTCCTCAGTGATATTTGAAGGGAATGTAATTAATTTTTGGCCGTGGATTTGCAGCTTGCCGCTGACTCGGTGCAGCAGAGGTCATCTCAACTGTAACTCTGTGCTTAATTGAAATGTGGGAAGAATACTTTCTATAAGGGCTGAAATGCTCATATAGATGTTACAAAGTCAACACCAGGAGACGGCAGATTTGTGACTATTTTATCAAATAGCAGCACTGAGCAGCTATTGGGACAGAAACGCTGAAACAGATGTGCAGCTCTTAAGCTAAAATGTGGTATACTGTAGCTGTGAGTGCAGCAGTGAGCGTTTAAAAACCTGCATCTTCTGCAACGTCAGGAATGTGCAGCACTGTTACCTTTTTTACTCTTGAGATAATGAGCAATAGGAGTCGGCGCCCGTGGAGAAGAAAAAAAATCGTTTTTGGGGGTAGAGCACAACCTAACTTCAGCCTGCTTTTCTCCATCTATTTATATTTCTCCCAACAGAATGACATGATGAGTGAGAAATCAAACTTCAAACACTCTCTGTTTGCACTTTGGTTGGTGTGTGTGTGTGTGTGTGCGCGCGTGCGCATTTAATTATGTGTGCTACCTCTCATTTCCATAGCATGGCTTTCCTCTGCCCTTCACCACCTATTCACTCTGCTTTAAATGATGAAGCACAGCAACGGACCAGTTAATCATTAAACAAACGGCTGCATAGCTCGCACTGACACAGATGGGGTTTGTATGTATGTAAGTGTGTGTGTGTGTGTGTGTGCGTGTGTGTGTGTCCTCTGGAAGGAACAACAGTCTGCGGGAGCCTTCCAGGAGGACAATGCTTACCACCCTCACTGCCCCTTAGAGCTAATTGCCATGTGACACGGTTGGCTCATGTGTTTGTGTGTGCGACCACTGTACCTAACTATGTTAGGAGGCACAGCTGTGGGGAAGCAGCTGGCTTCAGTCACATTTTCCTACATCTTCACTCAAAATTATTCCAAATTTTAGCCAGCCAGACCTTGAATGTAAATCATATCTCTGGCACATTAACGGCACGTGGACATGAGTTACAGATGCAACATGTTGATTTAAACATCAGTAAATTTAAGCTAACTATACTTATATTTATTCTTAGTAGTTAATAGTCATGACTCAGTATCTTAACACTTTAACAATATATTATCCACTGTTTTGATATGGGGGGGCAGATTGAAGGGGTGAAGGATGCTGGACAGATCACTTAAAACATCGTCCACATCCTCTTCACTGAAGACAAAGAGTAATCTCACGTGTGAAACAGGAAAGCATGATGAGCATGACCGGAGGAACTCGCACTTTGCGTTTGGTCACTGGGTTGTGCATCAGGTTCTGGAATAAAAGTTATTATATTCATAAGTGCCTTTTACACTTTTTACTAGCTACATATAATAGTAGCCACATAGCACCGGCCTCCTGTTGGGGTGCTAGAGGAGAAACAGTCCTTATTTATTCCAAAAGTTGTAAAGAAAGCAAGGGAAGTACTACTATTCTGTTTAAGAATCTTGTTTTTCAGTAGTTATAAATCATGTAATATCTGTGCAAGCAACAATATACAAGTGAAAGCATGAAGTCAGCAGAAGCAGAGCAAATCTAACGGCAAGCTGGGGCAATGTGAGTGTGAGGACAGGGTTTTTGAGGGAGAGCTTTACAAAACCTGAATGTGAAATCAATAGGCCATGCTCTCAAATTGAGAGAGACCACGTTCTTTGACAAAGAGAGGGGAGGGGGGGGGGGGGGGCACACACTGGCGGCTGGGCCCTGGTGTTTTGCAATTGCCTTATCAAAATGTAAAAATGGCAGCCGCTCTTAAA
>JAVQJL010057245.1:0-26473 GCA_036024295.1 Nannoperca obscura
ACAAGTCTGATGAGACATCTTGTTGTTTTCAATCATGGTTCTATGCACTTTATGTAAAGCTCTTATTTGGAAGTCGCTTTGGATAAAAGTGTCTGCTAAATGCCTAAATGTAATGTAAAGTAACAGTCGTGCATTCAACATTTTTCTCATGTAAAAGTACAAAATAACTCTACTCATTAGGTAGAATTATCCCTTTTTAGATTTCTAATTTAACTAGTATTTATACTGCTTGGTACTTTTCGATAAATCTCTAAAATGTAACTTGTAACTCACTGACAAATATGTCATTGTGGTAAAATATATGTCTCTGTGAAATAGGGACGTAAAAATATCAATATTATATAAAGTACATCTCAGTTGTACTGCACTTGAGTAAATGTACTTGGATACCTTCCTCCATTGTCAATATGGCTGTAAAATATTTAGGATTTATCAAACAGTGGCCCCAGAGTGAGATTTCCTTCCCTTTCCACACACCAACACACGCAAAACCGTAACAAAATTTACCGGTCATTGGTCAGAGGAAGTCTACTAGGAGTTTTGCTGAAAATAGATTTCAATTAACTCGAACTCCTGCTGTTTAAGACATGGCTTGGTGAGCATGGCATATCTCTGGTATCATGTGTGCCAGTCCAAAAGTGTCAGCCATTTCACGGCCTATTTCTCTCCCACAATGAAATGGTGACATTCTGCTTTGTCATTGTACCACCACTCATAGCTCAGTAGGCCTCCTGACAAATTAACCCACGCCCTTAGAGTCACTCAGCCTTGTCACGGCCATTAATTTATCATGAGAAATGTCAGTCGAGCGTCAGACTGAGCAGCATGGTTGGTACTCCTTTATCTGACTCTTTTACTTTCTCTTTGGTGCATAAAAAAATATATTGTGTCAAACATCACACAGAGCACAAACATAAAACAATTAATTACCGCTCACTGACCATATACAGTTGCAGTAAAACGTTTACATGCACTTGTACGCGACATTTATGTCATGGCAGAATTTCAGTTATTTATGCAGCTGTTCTTTTGTTTGGTTTCTTTTATCCATTCTTTGTGGATCCTCTCAAAATATGCAAAAAAACATGGCCGAGAAAATGCAGCACGGTCCCTTGTGATGTGGGGGTTTAAGATGTGAACCATGAACTGCAACATCTGTGCTTCAACTCCAGCCAAGGCCCTTTTGTTGCGTGTTGCACCCCATATCTCTCCCCTCCTTTTTTATAATTTCTATACTGTCAGCTCTCTAATAAAGGTTAATAAAGATACATAAAGAAAGCCTCACCACTGACTAGCTTTCACATCATAATTATTAATATCTGATATAAACAATTCTTCCTAATTGAATAGAAGGTGTGCAGCTGTAAGCATTCATGGACTGGTTGGCTATCTACAGTATAGTCCTATACACCTTTGATCAAAACTATCAAGGAGCAGGTCAAACATAGTGTTTACAAAGTATTTAACAGTGATTATGCAGAGGCCCTGGAAAAAAAATCAAAAATATTAGCCTTAAGCAAAGACAAGTCAACCGTTTAAATCAGTGTGCAAGGTATATTTGATTGCAACTAACCATAGCAGCAATACATCTGCTGGATCCTATGTTACCACCTTTCACTTGAACTCACCCTATTGATAAGTGAGTGAGTCTACAACACATTTAGCATTTTATCACTAACATGAAATAATTTTAACACAACGTTCTTGTTTTCCTTTTGAAATCTCCATAAGCACAATAATATATTCCAAGGTGTCTTGACATAGAAGTATATTTACCAGGGGAAACGGGGGACTGGAGCACACAAGAACTGCATCCATCAAGTGTAATACATGAGAGGAAATGTGACAAATTCTGTTCTTCATTTAAGTCAAAAAGCTAAACTGTGGGAAAGAGTGTGAATCCAATATTCAGTGAGTTGAAATCACAAACTGCTTGTGAGACTGCAGCTTTTTCTGCATACTGCATTTTTTGCACATTTTCCAGCTGTTGAAATTAAAGTGCAATTCCAGGTTACCCCACAGCAAATATCTCTTCAGCCTATAAGAGGGCCCTATACTGATATCCCTGTTAGTTAACAAAACAAGAGCTACCACTGCTTCCTCACAGATTACTTTCTCCACTGAGTATTCTCCTCTGGCAAACATTATCCTTAAACACTGGAATGTTCTCAAAGATGATCCCTATCTAAATAATATCAGCTCAGTGTCTCTCAAGATCATGTACAATCTGAGAGACAGACTGGTTCATTCTGACACTAGAACACCACCTCACTGTCTCTTGGCAGCCTAATCAATCAACAGCCAAACACTTTACATGTCCGTGTACTGATAGCACCATAAAATGCTTCTTAAACTGAAGCAGCCCACATGTTGTCTACATGCTGAAATGTCCACGTGGTCTGGTTTATCTTGGACAAACTAAAAGAGCTTTAAAGATTTCAATAAAACACAAAATGGAAATACTGACACAAAACATAGATTATGCTATTGCTCGACAGCAGACACAGACTATCCATGGCTCTGCAGCATCATTAAAGTTCCGGGGAATAGAAAATATCTCACCCTCTCCAAGAGGTGGTGACAGTATCAACTCACTGATCTGCAGAGAAACTCACTGGGTTCACACTCTTCACACAGTTCAGCTTTCAGGGCTAAATAAAGGACTGCATTTGTCAAGTTTCCTCTAATTTATCACACTTGATGGATGCAGTACTACTAATTGTACTTCTATCTTTGTAACTTCTTTAGTTTCTGATGTGATTATAGTACATGGGCTATGGCAACTTCCACCCTTTCATCCATTATCCAATAGATTTGAAATCCTGCTTAACCAATTATCCAACATGTGTACATCTTTTCTAGGTTGACTATAAATGTGTTTTTATTCATGTTTTTGTGTTTTCACTCTAATGAAGACACAGAATTGATGAAACGTTGGTCTGTTTGTACTATTAAAGGCTTTAAATCAATCTTCTTGCTCCAGTCCTATTTTTCCCTTTGAAGTTTGCTGTCCTTGAACTTAGAATCACCAGATTCAGCTGCATACTGCTGGAAGACATGCGGAGAACCCGGTTTAAAAAAAAAAAAGATTTATTTATTTATTTATTTTCTATATCAGGACACCTTGTGTATTACACAAGCATGTTATCACAGAAGAACTCCCTGAATGCATTAGTCATAATGGACTAATGATAACAATGTGAAACATTCTGTAGGGGGAGTTATTAATCCTTTAAATCCAGAAATGTGTTACAGTGATGATGGCACTATTTTACTTGGACACAACTGTATATGTCACTTAGGTTACATTTAACCTTAACACAATGGCTGAAAATAGCAATTTGGAATTGGAATTTGGTTATGTTGTCAGAATCCTTTCAGTGTTGATGAATACTGAGTCAAGCTACATGCCAGCACCTTTGATATTGAAAGGCTGTTGAGGAGCTTATCTCAGGGTTAACAGTCACATTTGTTGGCCAAACCTACGCCATTACTTTAATACAAATAGAAAAAACAGAAAGAGATCAAGACCTTTATTTAAAAGCCTGATCTCCTCTCTCTTTTAAATGCCTCTGTATCTTTGGAGACACCAGTGGAACCCCTGCAAGCTCCACTTTCTGCTCTCCCACATGTAAATATTGATCCAAAAGACATGCATAAGAAATTGATTATTCTATTCACTGTTTCAGGTCAGAAAATATAAACAGGTCTGATTTTCTGCTTCACATAAGAACATTAGGCTTACTTTAGTGTAACACACTGTTCAATTTACAGAACAGAAACACATTTTTAGGGTATATACAGGATGCTTTCATGTAAATGTGTTTAAAAAGACATCCATTTGTATGTGTTCTTCACCATATGTATATGAACAAAATGTTAGGCCAAAATGTAAAAAGTTCAGTCTGTAAATCTAAAGAATTGTTGTAGACATGGCTATATCAGATACTATTCAAAACATTAAGGTCTGCTCTGTGTCTAGCCGATGAAAACATCTTGTTATCCCTTAAGGCAAGAATTATGTCTTCTATCAAAGATTTGATGGTAGGCAACCTAATAGAGGGGCCTCTTTTCAACCTCTTTTCAAGAGAAGAAATAAGAGAGTTGATCGTCCAATCACTGCAGAGCATTAGATTGAACAAAGTATCATTGCCATGGGAGACCAATTTCAGCTCAATTATATCCACTCCCCGCTGCTCGTGCCCTCTGTAGTGCTCAACCAAGCCGCTGTGAAAGTTCTTCTCATCTTTGAAAGATGTTGGGATAATTATTTTTCTTAATAGTAAACTTAAGTTCCTGATGCACTACTTATTTTTAATGGGGATGTTGATTCATCAGCTGCTTTAAAATGGCTCCTACACTGTCCACCATTTTCAAACTTGTCCATCACTACCAAATCTGATCCCAGCTTGGCATTCCTGAAACATTTGTATTGACAGTTTGTCTCGGGATTTGGAGAGATAAGTCAATACAATGTCAATCAAGTGTTTGTGTGAAGGCTAGAGCCTTAGGGGAAGATATTACACACACACACACCCACACACAGTTACATACTCAATCAATGAAAAGAGCACAATGTGGAAAGCGAAAAGACTCCTATAGGGGTTAGGAGTAGTTTAATACCTCTGTGACATGTTATGGTTTGAGGTGTGTAGGGAGCGTATACCTCTGCAGTGTAAATGTGTGTTATAAAGGATATGGTGATAATAAAGGTCTATTAATTATATTTAAACCAAGCAAGAAAAATAGCTATACTGTTTAGAAGAGCCTTATAGAACGAGAGGCACTGGAGGGGTAACGGAGCTCTGATGCTACTCTCTTTGCAAAATGATCCTACTTTGAGTCCAGAAATCCCACTTGAACCTGAGGAAAAATCTAAATACAAGAGAAGAGATTTTTGTGTAACTGTATACAGACAGGGGCATAGGATAAAATAAGTGATGGGTCAAAGTAACAGTCGGCTAGAGTTGAAAAAACAAATCTTACTGAACAGTCAGCCAGTCAGGAGATGCATTGCATTGGTGGTCTGCGATCTACAGTATGATGCTGCACAGCCGATACACAGACAATAAATATATAACATAAAACAAGCCTAACCCAGATATTGGTCAATGTTAATTTAAGGTATCATTTGAGTTAAATAATTTGCCTGTACTATGGCTGTGATTAAAATCACAAAATTTCTAAGAAACCCTTTGAATGTAGATAATAAAGACGAACAGATACATCGGCCTGCTATTTTTAATTCAGACAGTTGTAGCTGGTTGCACATATATCAGTATATGCCGGCCAATAAGAAAGAAACAACATGCAGAACAGAAATACCAAAGTTAATTTTGAGGTAATTTAGAAACTGTGATGCCATTTCACAGTTTGTCCACAAGAGAGTACTAACAAGTTTATTTTTCAACTATTGTTTAAAATATCCAGCTCAATACAATTCTATAATTTCCATATTTACAAAATCTTATCAAAACTGTTTTTAAAAAGTTTTTTTAAAAAGTAAAAAAAAAAACATTGGCCAATATATCACAATCCCATTTTTTTATTCTTAAATATGAATATCAGTATCAGCCTCGAATGTCCAGTATCAGTTTGTCTATTAATCAATATCACAGTTTTAAATATAATATAAACTAATCAAAGAATTTTTCAAGTGTGAAAGAAAAATGTCTCTAACCATTTTGTTTTAATCACTCACAAATGACATGACTTTGTAAAATGAAAACATAATATCATCATATCAGCACAATACGATAATTGAAATTGAATTATTTTCCAACCCTGTCCCTGTTAATGTCGTGCTAAGGAGTCGACCTGTTGCTATGAAAACAGATTCTTTTCCCCACCTGTGGTGACCTGCACAGAAAGGTCGGCTGGCAGATAAGTATGAAAAAGATGCAGCCGCTGTTCAAACTGCCCTCTCTGACTGTTCTTTGAAATGTACTCATACAATCAGTTGTTTACATCCCACAGTAGTTGAATTAATCTCAGATTAAGTCAGGCATTTCAATTAGGTCTCATAATGTGAGTATGAATGTAAGCAGATTATTCTGCCACATTGCAATTCATTGATATTATTCAGCCTCGATGATTTCAACATGGCTGTAGTCTGTACAGGCTTAATGAAAACTAAACAGCAGTGGTGTTGAGTTTATTATTGGTGCTCAGACTGTCTTGGAAAACCATTTTAATGAAACACTCACTATTATTGGCTGACTGACGTGCTATACTGTAGCTCTGCTGCACAACACAGTCAGTTTAAATAGGACGTTTAACAATGATGACATGATATTGCATGCAGGAAAAACTATGAAAGAAACTATACTTTGAAAAACTTTCAGATCTCGGACACAGGCACTGTGAATGGAGCTGTTATTTTTGTCAAGGTGTGCTTACGCATGTCTGCAGCACTACGGAACACGCAGGGGCCAGGAAATTAATCTTAAATGACTACGTCTGTAATTGAATCACAGCGCTCGTTCACATTGCTATCGTTTGCCAATAATGACGAATAATTGTCAAAGGGAAACTATGTCATTAATGAGTGGAGAAGAAAAAAAGGGAGATGAGGGATGTGGTAATGATGAATCTCAATGTGTTCCACAGAGCCAGGAAGAGATATCTCTTCTCCCTCCAGTTTGGAAACGGTGCCAGCGCTGAACTGTAATGGCCTCCTGTTTGCCTGTCACTGGAGGAGAGAGAAGAAGTTGAATGAGTGGAATTAGATTGCATTTCCCATCCCCGTCATTGTTATTTTTGGTCAAATAACACATTGCTCTTCCACTCGCATACAGGAACAAAAAGAGGTTGGTGTGTAATCAATCCTTTTTGGAAGGGGAGTGTGGTGGGGGGGTCTCGCTCTGCGCCTGCCGCTGTGCACAAAATAGAATAAATGTGACATTAGGCACGCATGTATCATTACCTTGATGAATTACGGAAGGTATAATGATTATGGAAATTGTCATCGACTGATCATTCGTCTCAATTTATTGCAGCTCAGTGCCACTGTGGCCCAGTAGACTGAAATGTTATAATGTCAATAGTTCTACGGGCTGTTATCAATGCTTGCTTTGCTCTCACAATGGCCAGGCACTATAGGTCTGTTGTACACCATCCATCGCCATCCAGAATCCAGAAACAAACCCCCTTGATAGTTCAGAAGGTGATAGGGGAAGGTAATTGAAAAATTGACCAGTCACAGTCATAGAGCAGTCATAGACTGGGAAGAAGATGTAATGCAATCAGTGAAGGGGTCCATGCTGATTTCGACTTGTAAAAGCAGGGTTTAATCTTTAAACCACTCTCTCAACCTCACAGCCGTCAATCCTGAATTAGAACAGCTCTAATAACTCACAGAGGAAATGTAATTATGTCTAGAAATTACTTGTAAAGTGATCAAACTTAAGGCTTTTTTTACAACAAAGATGGGATTTCTCATTACAACCCGCTGTTCAGCTGTTAATAATATCAACTGCTACAGCATATAGAAAAATTAAACATCAATCACCAATTTACAATGTCAATACTGCAAATTACACACATGACCTTAACAATGTTGTTTCGGTAATTATGTCTTTGAAGACTTGTAATTGTGATATAGCAGCGTACCACAACACACTGAAGTGTGTCCCAAAGAGATCCCTGGTAAGATATTGCTCTGTGCTAGCCATCAACAATATCAGACCACCTCAGGGAGCTTGTTAGTACTCTGCATGATTTCAAGTATTATCATAACACACCTACAATAAAAAGAGACATTTAGGCCCTTTTACCCACGTGACACATCATATTCCCCTTGTTGAGATTATATATGAATATGATTAAACCCTTGACATTCATAATTTGCACTGCAGTGGTGAAATTGGTAACCCTGTGAGACAATAAATCATAGTTATGTCAACTGCACTCATTAGACTTCAATTTATGAAAATTGTGCAGGATATGAAGATTTGCAAAGGTCCAGACTCAGTGAAAGCCTGTGATAGAGCCCCTCTGGAGAGTTTTCTAATCGCTGCAGCAGGAATATGGCCCCATAATGGAGAACATATCTCTTCATTAGCCTTGTGTTGGAGTACAGTAGCGTTCACTCAGGCTTTGATAAACACAGTGCTGTTTTCTTACTCTGGCACTTTTAGCACACAAAAGTTGCCTACGTTTAACCAAGTCCTCTCGGAATGAATGTTATTGCTTATTGCACTAAGTGCAGTAACCAGCCAGGGAGAGTATAATGGTGTACTTAGCTAACATTAGATCAGAATCACTTTTACTTTTACTGCAGCGCAAGAAATTTGGCAGCACAGCTGCTGTTTAGGTAAAGAAGGATTTTATTGCATGGTGGTCTTGTGTCTGTATAAACTTAAATGTGTCCAATCTCAATCCTAGCTTCCTTTTTACCCCTGCAATACAAACTATTTTAAGGATTTAGTACTGTGTATGGTTGTATGTACTGATATGTTCAAACCAGTGGCACTAAGGGATTTGTTGGATGTTTAGAAGTAAACTACAGAGCAGATATCTCTGTCAACAACCTCTCATGAAAAGAAGGAGGGTTATATATGTTTTTCTTTTTGCAGAGGCGAGGGTAGTCTACATTTTTTGGGAGATTGGGGGAGATTTTTAATGACTGGACCTTCAATTTATTCTGCATCTGTTCTTTTGCAGTAAAATAAAATATGTCAAAAAAAGACAGCACTTGGTTCATAAATAAATAATGGCTGCAATATTTGCAAACGGGACACATCATTTTGTTACTTTTGTGACCATTGCTAATTCCACTCCGCAATTTTGGGGCTATGTGAAAGTCTTTATTAACATATTAATGTTTAAACTGGAATACACCATCTTAAATGTTTCATTTACTGTTGGTTATTGATGGCAAAATGAACTGTATCCAGGTTGATGCAGTTTTTCTTTCAGTCAAGGGGAGGGTCAAACAACCCCCCCAACATGAGAGGAGGCAGACAGTGACTCTCTGTCTCATGTAATATATAGAAATCAAATAAATAACATTTAAATAAAACAGTAAATAAAACTTACTGCTGTGAACACACTATAAACGCACTATTGAATTCTGACTTTTCATCCAATATATCATTACCACAACAAACCTAACAAAGTGAAGTTGTTTCTACCCCGAAGGAAAACAAACCAGAGGTGTCTTTTCCAAGGGAGTGTGTTTTTAAACCCACAGCCAATTAAAAAACGGCCTCTGGTTCCAAAAGACCTTGTTATCCAACATTTCCTGAGAAGAATTTATGAAAATCTCTGAGACAGAGGTGTGGCTATGTGCAATTATTTTTAGAGCGTTTTGCTTTCTTATTGTGAGCTATTTCTTGCTGAACTCAGGGGTGTGTGTACAACTCTCAGAATTGATTGTAGGTTGGGCAAAGATGCAAAACACAGTAAAAACACTTAAAAGAATCAAATGCCAGCATTACAGTAAACCCCAAACCGTTATTGCTAATCAAAAAATGCATCTTTGCCTCCACTTGATTTATACTGACCAGATTATAATCGGTAACTACTGTATAGTTACCTATTATAATCAGAATCTGGTAGGGGAGATGGGGCCCCGGCTCCTGATTAAAACAGAATATTGGTTGGTGGGGATGGTGTCATTCTGATCCATAAACTATGTTCAGTTAGGAAGAGGTTGATTTCTTGGAAATGCAAGAAAATGGTTTTCTGGGTGACTTAGTATTCTTTAATATCTGTATGCAATACAAAAATATTACATATTACACATTACAATATCCCATTTCTAATATGATATATATTTAGGCAACCCCTTTAATGTGTTTTCCCAAAAACATAAATGCATAGGTTAACAGTCTGAAAATTACCCTTGTAATTTGTGATTCAAACCATTTAAAAGAAAAAAATTATAATTTTAGATCAAACCAATATTATGTGTTCAGCACAATTTCTCACATGTACAATGTTTAAAAATAACCATTAAAAAAAAACAAAAAAACAAAACAAATTATATATATAAATAAACTGTGTGAAACTGCCAGTGGTGAGGTTGATCAAAAGTATTTAATGGTAATATATTACTGGCTTTATTTACAAATGTCTTGTGTTATGCACCGATCAGATTACTTTTGCTTTTGGGTTTTTGAGACTATTTTAACGCTGGTCCCAGCTTCACAGATTCGTATATATGCCTGCTGCATTTAAGTGCTGGCTCCCAGCAGAAGAACAATTCTACCACCTAGCAGTAGCTTCTTTAAACCATATATTTACATTTATAGGTTACTGTACATAGTCTGTGATTGGTAAATATATGTTCTCTAATCGAGGGGCGACAAGCTATTCTGTCTATTTAGAAAAACGTCTTTCCCACTTTGTCCCAATTTTCCACCAGCACTTAAATGCAGCATGCGTTTACAAATCTGTGGAGCTGGGACCAGCGTTTAAACAGTCTCAAAATCCCCAAAATGATAGTAACCTAATACGTGCATAACATGAGACATTTGTAAGCACAGGAAGCTTTTTGAAAGCGAAAAGGATCAGATCTGAGAAGTTGCAGTAAAATATCTGTAAGTAAAATATTTTCAAATCTTGTTTTTCATTTACAAATCCGGTTTTCAGTTACAAAATATGTAATTCACATTTACAAAAACAATTGAGACTATATTCACTCCATAAATATCTGTATAGAATGTAAAAAGACCAAAATGTAATGTTTCCTTTTTGTGTGACTTCCTGCAATATGTTGCAATCAAGCAGACACATGCACAACTTCTTGCCTATTTCAGCACTGAATAGACCTCAGGTATTGGTCTTTAGTCTTGAAATTGACTTGGACTCAGCTAAGATGGGCTTGACACAGCCTTACAATTCAACAATAGGGGAGTGGGAGAATACCAAACACACTCTGTGCACACAAGGACATTAAGGATCTTACCTGCAGTGAAGGAATAGGCTGCATACAATGTCTAGTAAGGAAGTGAAGAAGAACATGTGGCAGTGTTAGGTTTGGTGTATGATTATTGCTACAGTCTAATGTATAGTAAAATGATAGCTATAAGGCCGACATCAGGTGACTAGTCATTGGAAAAGTGTGGTTTGGTGGGACTTAGTGAGGGTTTAGTTTAATATCCATGAATCAAACTGGTCTCTTATGCAACATCTAACTATCTGTGTGTCCACCAATATCCAATGTTCAGTTATCTAACTGCATGCTAGTTGGTAGAAGTTAGGGCACTAATTACTTGGCTAAATCCCATAACATATCGGCTGGTAGTAATTTCTTTAAACATTAGCACATAAATATATAAATATGTTATTTTTTAAACATTGTGATTGAGATCACCTCTACAAAGAAACACGGATACAATATATCTGCAATATATCGGCCCATATATTGTCAACCATGCACAAGTATCATCATTTGATGTAACACACCAATTATTCTGGTTATATTGCGTTCTATAAAGCTTTAAGGTATTCTATTGTAACAACAGGAACCACGTTGTTTGGAATAAATAGATATTTTGGAATAGAATAAATGTGATATTTAGTACAGTCTGTAATATAACCACTATGGCTAAACAGACTCAGAAAAGAAGGGCACCTACAGAAAGTCAAGCTTCATCAACAGAATAGTAGTGATTAAAGTAAGAAGTGTAGAATAGCAACAACATCTTTGACAGACAACAGCAGCTGTTCAATGTCTGACACTCTACCTGTGTTGTTTACAGTTGGACAGGAGGGGATGTGTGTTGGTAGCAGTTGACCAGGAAAACACTTCAATCCTCAAACTGGATGACCACCGACTTTATTCGTCTGAATCTTACAAACCGGTGCACTTACTTTATCCAAGTTCAAGATTTGGCTTTTCATGCTTCTCCATAAGGCTTTAAAGATGAGTCTACTCCAATATAACTGTTAATGTGAGTTATACACAAATAGTTTTAAACCTCTTCATGTGTAGAAAGCAATGAGTCTACATAGACAAATGTCATTTCTCAGTAATGTAATGTACAGTTAGCACAATTAAGCAGAAAAGCAAATCAAATCTTCCATCAGTGAGTTATTGCTTCAGACTGAAATTAAATTAAAGTTAATGTATAGATGAATATACTGTAGAGACAAATTGATTATTTTCATAATATGATCAAGAAAAGACATTTTATACCAGAGTTATTTTGGTTTTATTAACTCATAGCACCCAATGTTACCCTAACGACCCTGGACGTCTGCTAAAATAATAAGATAAAAACTATATTAATTTAGATGTTTATAAAGTGGAATACTGCCTGCTGAGGAGGAAATGATTTGTTTTGATCATGCCCTTTCTACCATAAATGTACACAGAGACTTCTTACCCTGCTACTGTCTGTCATACTCCTCGTGCTAAGAATAAGTGTGTTTTACCTCTGGACGCTGTCCTCTTTGCTTTCCAGTTAACCATTTCAAATTAACTGAATGTAGCTCACAAGGTCTCCCACCACTAACTTTGATTTGCCACAGGTGTCTTCTCTTTGAGGTTGTCCATCCATCGGAAAAATATAGAACGATGCTGAGCCTGTTTGATATTTCAAAAGGTTTTTCATTTTGCTCAAGTCCTTTTTTTGTGACATATTGAAAAATCTCAACTCCATTTTTGTCAGCTTGGAGTTTAAAAAGTTGTGGGTTTCTTTTATTAACACCAAATTCAAAATAAATTGTGGACAGATTATTTTTCTTACAGGAAAAATTAAACAGCAAAAGAGTATTTTCTGCGACCCAGTCACAAGTTCAAGTTTGTAATCAAGTAGAGCTAGTTATTTGAGATAAAAGATAGACAAGGTCTGTTTGTGTGTTCAAGGTAATCCCAGATAATTGAGATAATGCAAGGTTAACATTTTGATCTGCTTGGTAGGAGTTTTTTAAATTAACTTTGATTGGACTGAAAGTTGTTTTCTAGCTTTCTGGTTTCTCAGGTTTTTCTAGTTCCTTTTTTCGACTTGGTGGTGCTATAGCGACCCACTACAATCAATAGAAATGTTCAGAGAACGGCCTCAGAAGAAAACCAAGGCCCTCCCACCTCGTTTCAAAGTGTCCTCTGAGATTTGAAGGCTTGGCAGAGAGGCATCCATCTCCGTCCTCCTTTACTGTAGGTGACTGTGAAAGATTTCGGTCCTCTGCATAAATCTGAGGCTCATTTACAAAAGCTAACACATTGTTTTTCTCTTTAAATATTCTTATTTTTAAATATTGTTGATATTGCCTGACATTCATTTTCTTTATGGGCATTATATGTTTGCTTTCCCCCCCCTTTTTTCCTTTCCCTCAGATGTAAAGGAAAAAAGGTTCTTCCCTAAAATCCTCACTGTATAACTAAGGGTGAAAGCTGTTTTGTCCCTTTGGAAGGTATTCATTTCCACATGAAAAGGAAGTGCTGTCCAATCCCTTTATACATGTCCATTTAGTTTGCCTAACACAATGCTAAACTAACAAAAGGCAATAGCCTTTACTGTGTGTATATAATGCACAGCACACATACAGAGCACGCATCTATTGTTACTTTTGCTTTTTAACATACATCAAACAAGACAAGACACAGTGTGGGACACATCGGACTCGCTGTCTGACCCCTTGGGGACAAATTCCTGCATACACAGGAAGAGTAAGGGAGTGTATGCATAATTTGTCAGTGTTGCTTTTTTATAATGTCCACAGGTCTCTCTGTCCCTCTGGTGTGGCCCATCTGTTTTCTGTGCTGATCCTGAGCATGTGTAAAACATATGGAGCTGAAGAGAAATGTGGGTTTTTATTGTTTAATGTATGCTGTGCTCTTGGGCTTCAGTGGTGAAGTTTCTGGTTCATGTTTTGTGTATTCAGGCACGCTCCCTGCAAGCCGTAGGTAGCCCGGGAAGCAAATGCCGCAAATAATGGGGTAGTATGTTCCTGCATTTAATTTTAGAGGCTGCTCCTGACTTTAATCTACGGGTCTAAAAAAGGCACTGCGCTACAGGATGCATGAATCAAGCACTGCATGTTCATACTGATAAAACTGTATTCTGTTTAGAAACTCTATCATCCATCTGTAATTTTTCTGCGGGCCATTTGTTTGATACGAAACTTTTTTCTTTTCTTTTTATCCTTACATCTCCATAAACATGTTCTAGTTTCAAATTCCTTCAATGCTTTTTTTCATCATGCAAAACACAGTTGGTTACTGTGTGCACACTCATCACACCGTGTTTTAGTCTTTGAATCTGGATGTTGGAAGTGACTGGCCTCCAATAGAGGGCACAGTTGACTGCATGGACACGCACTGCAACGCTGGGAGAATCTAAAGCCTTGTTGAAGGTCTCACAAAAAAGAAAATCTGTATCAAGGATGGAAACTAAAGATGATTCGTAGTAAGAGAACATATTTATGAAACAGAATGAATTATTTTCTTTGGTTTAGGAAAGTGAAGGACTGCTAATCTATCATTAACCCTCTGGTGTCACAAACTTAAAAGAACCTTCATGTGGATAAAACGTGTGGATATGTTGCTTAGTAACTAACTTCCACGTGCAGTCTCTCTGAAAAGCCCCCGAAAATATTACAGAAGTGGGAAAAAAGTCATTTGACTTGAAGTAGAGGAAAGAGGGAGAGGTGGAAGCGGGAGGGGTATGCAGGAGGGGCTTCAGCACACTTAACAAAAATTCCTCTCCTTTTTTATGTCCTTTCATTCTTTCCCTTCTTTTTTTTTCTTGCATGCCCTTGACTGAAGATGAATGGCAGAGTTGGAGATAGATTGTTGGGCAGTTGCCTTTCAT
The DNA here is from genome assembly GCA_036024295.1 of Nannoperca obscura. Lineage (NCBI taxonomy): Eukaryota > Metazoa > Chordata > Actinopteri > Centrarchiformes > Percichthyidae > Nannoperca > Nannoperca obscura. Next base: position 14,763 of record JAVQJL010057245.1, read on the forward strand.
GCAGATAATGCCATTTGATGGAGGCACGTTTTTGATGTGCTCTCTGTATAATAGAAGAATCAAGCATCGAAGGCCAGGGCCGATTTAGCTTGGAGAAAAGCTGTCCTCAGTGATAACTTCATCACTGCATGTGGTCGGATGTGGCGAAAGGGATTTTAAAAAAAATTGCCCAGTCAGAGCTGCAGTAGTTGGCCCCCTATTGAGCTATGGGGCCTGCAGACCATAGCTTGAAGGTCTGTGATCTGCCATTGGTATTGTTATTCTTTCTCTCTTCTCTCTCCCTCAGAACCAAGACGACTCTGCCTCAAAATGCCTTTATAGTGGGATTAGCGGGCTGTTGGCTTTTGTAATTAATGGAACTCTGCTTTCTGCGGTCTATCCTCTAAATGCTATCATTTGAAGAGTATGAGATAGGGTCTCACATGCTTTCTTCAATCACAAAGCTAATTCAAAGTAAACGTGGTTTTGGTTTAAGACCCGGGACAAAGAATGGCCGTAAGGCAAGTGTACTTATCTCTGTAACTGGAGCTCATCCAGATGAAGTTTCCACACTTCCAAAACGCTGAGGAACTATGAAATGAGCCTATCAGAACCCTCAAAGCATGCTCATATTCCATTGCATGTTAATGTGAAAGACAAAGTGACAAAATCTGAAAATGATATGCACAAGAGTAACATAATGGCTTGTGTTGATAAAACTCAAATTGGCCATATTTATTGCACATTCCTGCTGCAATTGATCAATTCCACTACAGACGTGGATGAAGCAAAAGAATATAAATCAAGCTTTATTCAACAGCCAGTCTAGAAGCAAAAATTGAATTTAAAGAAGTCTTTTAGTCCTTCTTGTTTATCTAACAGTTTAATTAACAGCTCCAATAACCCTTAGCTGCTAGTTTTCTGTGAGAAATAACACATTTGTTTATCAGTCTGTCTTTCCCGTTTTCCTTCCTTTTGTCAGACTGAAGGTGAGAAATTGGAGATTTGAGAGTTGGCCAATTATATGGCAGCGCTGCGACCATAGGTAAGCTTAATGAACAGCTTCTCAGTACAAAAGAGAGGAGGAGAGAGCTGGCTGAGAGGAAACAGGCAGGTTGGCTGGGCGGATGCTGTAGCTCAGAGTAAAACCACCTCTACCGCTTTATAATCAATTTATGGAGATCTCGTCTAGCTTTATATTTGACTGCAAACTTGAACTCATTTGGCAGGCGTTACTTTAGGGTCCTTTAAGGTAGATAGGCCACTTTTTTGTTCCAATAGTGGAAGTCATTTTGTTCACACTTGCAGCTCTTTGCATGTTGCTCACCGGCTGGAGGTCATAGTTGACCCTTCAGTTTTTTATTTACGGCCTACAGCACCACACCGGCGCTGATAGGCAGACCAGAGGCGACGCGGAGGAAAGCGAAAGGGATGCGCAGTTTAATCAGCTGACAAGTGCATATCGGACAAAAGAGCAGCCGAGCGGCTGGTGAGCCTGCGTATCCTTACCAAGTGAGTTTTCTTTAAAAACTGCTGCTGCTGGGCGACAGGAAATATAAGTGTGTTGCCTCCCAAAAGGGGACAGCTGCATTGTTGGAAGTATTGGCTGTGCTGAGCCACGGGGAGGAGAGACGCGTTTGACACGGAGCTGGCAGCCGAAGCTCTCTGCTCCTGACTCACTACAACGCAGCACCACATCCTTGCAAAAGTCTACTATTCCGAGTCGTGCACGGTCGGCATGAACGCGTCACCGCACCGGGAGGTGTCTGTGGAAATTTCGCAAGAGGTGTCGGTGAAGAACACCAACTGTTCCAAATTGCACGCGCGGCTATTGTGAGAGAAGCATCGCGACGCGCTCTGCACGCAAGTTTGGACTAAAGCTCACCGCTGGAAGTTTATGTGCCACAGCCTCGGACGGGCTCGCTGTCGCTGAAGCTTCGTGCAGGTCAGTGTGCTGTAAGTGTTCCATCCTTTCCCTTTGCCTCAAAGTGGATCTCACCCCGCATGATTTAAACAAATGGCAGAATCGGTGGTCCTTGTTCAATAATGGTGTCTAATTTGGTCTGCACGCAATATCCCGAGTCCCCTGACAAAACGTGGAGCCGAAACCTGCCGAGCTGACGACCCCCTTTTCTCATCAGTATCTTGATGAAATGAAATTGATCATACCCTGAGGATTTATTTAGCAGAATTACTGCTTTAATGAGTACAAGTGTTGAGCAAGACGTATTGAAGTCCGATTTTGGGAAATACATCATAAAATAAACTTTAACATTCAAAAAGATGCCGTTTCTTTGTCACCTAATTTTGTGCTTTCGAAGATTTCGGAGCTATGGGATCTTTTTTAAATGTCTTGTTAAAATGGTCTCGGGAGAAAATGAATAGCTTCTGTTGCTGCTTTTGCGGATTACATTGAAGTAATTTGCCCTAAGTGATGACAATAAGAACAACAATCTTCCTCCTAGTCTCCATCACCTCTCACCTCAGTGTTCTCCTCAAGACGTCTGACCAGGAGCTGACATGGTGGGATGGCGTTGCGCCAATAAGTGAATTTATCTGCACATAAACAGTTATATAAAAACCCGAAAGCCTCACTGTGGTGTAAATCACCTGCGGAGATAACCCGGCCAATCCACCAATAATTCAACTGTCACACACACACACACACACACACACACACACACACACACACACACATACTTGCTAAACTGTACCAAATCTATGGTTTTGTGCCTTAGTTGGAGAAATGTCATCGGACCCTCTAAATGAATTTGAAAGAGGCCTCTAGGAAGGTTGTGTTTGGCACAGGGATTCACAGCCTCTCAGGTCAAACATGCGCCCCAGGAAGGTGCAACTTTTGAGTTGCATTTTGTGCATTAGGAGAGGGGGCAGTCGCCTGACAAGCAGTAGATTGATACGCAGTTTAATTTGTGATTTCATTTTGTGTTTTAGTGGTAGTATTATTTGAGGAGCTTTGGAAGTGGTATTGATTAAACAGAACGATTTAGACTACAGCTGGGTTTGTTTCCTCCTTTTATTGTGTCAGCTATATATTATGCAGGCTTGTCTCTGTGCTTGGCATGAGCCGGAGAGAATTGTTGATCTGATTTCACTGTGGCATGGATCAGGCTATACGCAATCTGCAAACACACACATCTGAGTCCACATGATAGCCCAGAAGGACAAGTATATCTTCCCAGCTCAATTGATTTATGGCTATTGTCCGGAGTGCTGTTGAGAAACTGCAGCAGTTGAGGCCATTTTCGGTTTCATATTCCTCCTCTGATAAGGACTGGAATAGTAAAGTAAAACAGATCTTCAACACTTCAGGCCTCAGCAGTGACTTGTGCCAGGTGAAAGGCTTGTTGCCCCACCCCCACCCCATCGTATCTTTTGGCTGTTTCATTAGCCACATAAGAACCAGAACGGCTCCAAACTACCGGAGAAACAGCCTGTCTTTCTTTGTGCCAGCCTTCCTGTAAAGGTATTACGAGGACACTTATTGGGTGATATTGAACATGCACTTTTGTAGTGGGCAACCAAAACATGCACAGCTTGAATCATCTTTTTTTTTTTGGCATTGATAATAATTTAAACTGACCTCCCAGAATCAGACATCAAAATGTAGGGTACATAATGTTCTAGTGAGTGTTACACAATCCTGATAAATAAAGTGTGTTGTATTTACACTTTTCAGAAACACACCTGGAGTGAGAACAGTGCTCTATTGAACATTAGGCTATCAACACACTTTGCAGAGCTCCACAGTGAAAAGTAGTAACCCACTGTAGTTGTCGAGTGTACACTTTACCATAATGTAGCAGACGATTGCACATCATCCAGCACTGAGACATTTAAGCTTGCTGCTGTGACCCTCTATTGAGGCTTTAGCCTAATACCTCAGCTTCAGACTTCATTGCCCTTTAATCCCTCTAATCAAAGCAGGTGACTACAATTTCTGATGCAGCTGAGAGCAGGAAATTCTCAATGTGGTTTTTACTACACTTGGAGCTTAAAATCATATAATTAATTCAGAAATATTAGACAAACTGTACACAACATTGCCAGTCCATGTTCCTATCCTTAAGTAATTTCCCCTTTCATTATTCCTGTGGAGAATTTAATATTCTGTGTGATGAGAACTGCCTCCTTTAGAGATAATGCCGGCTTGAATATTGACACCAAACTGTTTTATAGATTGTTAAGGGGCAATCAAGATGACTTCCCTCCCCCTATAAAAACGACTCCTCCTAAGATTTGATATGTTTGGGAGATATGGATGGAGAGTTGAGGCACAGACCTGCGCCTGTGATTTCTCACCTTATTACTTGTTGATGCCGACAGTGGCTCAGAAGATGACCTTATGAATTATAGCATTTGATATGGCAAACAGCGTGGCCGAGTCGCCTGTTTCAACACATCAGAGCAAACATGGGAAGGTTAATGCAGCCTGACAAACTACCCACAGTTCCCTGGGCTCGACGGATCGGTTCCATGTCATATTTACTTTACATAATTGCTGCCCTCTAATCTGTTACTATTAACACGCAGCCTGCCTGGCTATTGTCTGCTGCACTCTTTCACCTTTCTCTCTCAGTACATTTTCCCTTTCCTTCCAAGAGAATAGCCAGACATCATGATAAATAGTTGGTGTGAAAGTAAAGCATGCCATGATGCGTTTAGGATCTTGAAGTCATTTTAGAAATGTAAAGAAACCCGGCTTCGGGATGGCGAAACCTCCATTAGCGGATAGACTTGCATATTTGCTTTTAATGACCTTAAGTCAGAGGATTATTTGGATTTGGCACAATGCTGTGACACTTGAGGGAAAGTTTACCCTGGCAAAAAAAAAAAAGTGTTTTTTCTGCGAGTTGCCAAATAATTGCTGAAAGTCACCCTAGGATTTGGGGGGGAGGGTATTGCATGCTCTTGAAATGTGCTTAGAGTAGGGATATTTAGTGACAGCACTTGATGCATTACCACTGTGGTCCTTAACTACATTGTATGCTGCACAAGAAAGAAAAACGCCATGGAAAAAAAATCATTGTATGGATGCGAGCAATGTGCTTTATTCTGTCTCTGATGTCATGATGGTGCGTTTTTCGATTCGCTTTATATTAAAGATTTGTATTGTTTTGCCCAATTCATAAACTTATTTTATTAAATTGAGCTTGAGTTACAGCCAAGAAAATAAATAGTTTTATACTAACCGAAAGATGGTATTTTGATTGGAAAGGAGAGAGGAGCTACTGTACCCACTCCATGGATATTCTAGACTCACTACACGACCTAGTGAATAACATAAATTGATTTCTGCATCTCCTTGTGCACATATGTACTGTGCGTAGGTCTTCACGGAACAAAAAATGGCCATGCCGGTAGTTGTTGTTGCTGAATTGGAAGCCTTTCTGTAGCTGTGTATGGGTTACTTAAACAAAAGGGAAGTTCTTGGTTTTGTCTCGAACGTTTACTGCTGCTCTCTAGCCAAAGCAGAGTGAGATGAAAGCCACCTGCGATTAGCCACAGGATGCTGTCCTGCTGGTCCAGCTCTGGGAGCAGTACCGCTTCACACTGTTGTAACCTACCGATTAACATTTATGGCTCAGCATGCTCTGGTGGACTTTCTGGGTCAAGACCAAGTGGCAAGATTGAGGAGTGGACCTGACTTTGTAACAGTACAACTCTCCCTGTGTGCGCCGGGCTGAGCCTGGCGGGGAGAGCCAAACAGAAATGTGCTTAGTTCTGTCATAGGGAGAACAAGATGGAAATGTATTGTGCTCTCGGCTTGTGGAAATTGCACTGAGTGAATACCTGCGCAGTTTCCAGGTTCAGCGTTTGTGAAATACAGACATTAGATTCAAAGTCAGGAAATGTTACACATTTAAAGGACATTACAAAGTAAATACCTTCTAAGTACTACATACAAACACATTTGTCTTATAAGTCATCATTATGTATTGCCCAGCTCACATTAAAATATTGACGAGAGGTAATTTTATTTGTAACAAGTTAAAAACTGTTTTTTTCTGCCCTTCATGGTTCATTTACTTGTCAAAATTGTTGTCGCATTGCTTTTGCTGTTTTGCTATAATTGCACAAAGCTTTTTTAACCCCGGAGGAGGTTTCCCAGAAAAGCTTCCACCTGCCAAAGGCCTCTGTCCGGTCTTTTGTGGCCCCTGGACAGCCCAGTGGGAAGTAGAGCATAAGCTATGCTTGTCGATGGAGCTGCTTGACGGCCTCAATAATTCTGTTGACGCGACCTCTGAGATGCTGAAAGCCGCAGGTCTGGTGGAGTGGTGAAGAGCGATGATGGGGACAAGGAGCAGGTGCTGGTTTTTGTGGGAAGCCATTCAGTAACACCTCATCTGTCTTTTTGTTGTCAGCAGGGTGAAGAAGAAAATATTGAATATTAGACCATTGAAAAGTATAAAACCATAGAGTCAGTGTAATGTTATACAGGTCAGCAACTCTTTGACTTCCAGTGGAGAGCAATGTGCATTCAGAAGTTGGTCTCAGTCGACCGCTACAGAGCAGACTCTCCAAGTTTCTCCCCTGGAAGTAGAAGAACCAGTGCAATGTTGGTGAATTTTCAGATTGATGTTTCTTTAATAAGGCCTGCAGTCTCTCAGCATTCTGATAGTGTGCCATCATGACCTACATACTCCTTAAACCGCTGACAAGTAGAGAATAAAAGCCTCCAGTTTCTTTATGTATAGTTTTTTCTTTATGTGGCACCATATGCCTAAAGAGAAAACACACTCAATATATTATTCTCTGTAAAGTGCAAACATTTTGTTCATTGTTGCAATTCAGTTTCTTCTAATTTTATAGTACTGAAGTGAGTATTTTGAGTCCTTTTGTAACAATTATGTGCAACAGCAGGTCAATATCTCTATTTGGTCAGATGTAATATTTTCCAGCAGTCACAGCAGCACTGGAGTGTATCATTCCCATTGCAGTATTGAAGCTTTCCCATATAATCTTCAGTTGGCACTACTTTGCTGTGTATAGTCCTTGTCCCACTGCGCATGCTAAAACTGGGAGGGTTAGTTTGTTGTACAATCATGTGAGGTGCATTTGAATCACACCCAGTGTCAGCACTTTAGAATATCTCTCTGCGTTTGAATTTTTATCTGGTAGCCAGGTTTGTATGCTCCCAGCATTTCAAATCTAGTTGAAGTAATGATTTTTAGCCACTGTCTGAGTGCTTTGTTGATGTGCTACAGTAGTGCTACAATAACGTCTCCAGATGTCCAGATTAGACCGTCAAGCAAGACTAATATTTGATCGCGAGTTTGTAATTAAAAATGCACCTCTGCTGATCTAAATTAATAAGATACCTGCAATAAGAAATTCTTGATATTTTCTCTTGTTTACCAGATATGTTGTGGACAGATATGGTGTGAATTTCATTCTTTCAATCACCCTCTGTGGCATTGTGATTGCTCTGTAGCTTCATTACAATGCAGCTGCAGCACCGCAATTTAATTTATTTCTGTAACAATGGGTCGATCATGGATTTGCCTGTAAATTGCCACAGGTCTGTGGAGTTGATTTTATTTCTGCACACCATGGAGTCAATTCATTATGAGTAAGCATTAGATGGCAATTGTTGACACCGTCTTGCAAGATTCTCAATTAAGCAAATGTACATGAACATCATTACTTCCTTTGATCCTCTGTGTGAAATAACACTGCAGTGATACCAATTTCAGAAAATGACAAAGTGTGGCCCACTGAATTAAGACCGTCTTGTGTAATTGGGTGTGTGATATGGAAGGGAGCGCCTATTTTGATAAGCGGTTCAGTACTTGGATACAGATGAATGCTGGTGCCTGTTTGTATGAAAGGTCTGGATAACCTGCTATTACCATTTGAGATAGAGAAAGATAGTGCAGACGAAACCTTATAAAACCCTGCTTTTTTATATTACAATTGTCCACACCTAGCAATTACATGATACAAAATGAATTTGGCTGTGCTTGCAGTTTTCACACTAAAGATTCAATGAATAACTCATACTGTCACTGGTGAAGGGTTATTTGGGGGATTTGTAAACATCCCTGCTCAGCTTATTATGTTGTATCCTGGTGCTGGCAGATGCTTTTTTTTATTATTTAATTCACACAGACAAAAAAGCAAACAATAAAATGGTTAGTATTAGACATTGACCGCTATGATTTACCATTGATGGACAAGAAAAGTGAAAAAACAAAAACGAACCAGAAACAAAAACACTGAGTTCAGCTCATCTTTTTTGGTGATTTGTTTTTCATAGTCACAGTAGCTTTGTTTGTCTTCTAAATGTGCTGAAACTATGAGGGATGAAGCGTCAAGCTTCATGTTCGTGGAATAATCTGAAGTGGCTGTATCAGAGATTTGCATTACTTGTGAATACTCTGCATCATACACTGAGACAAGAGACTTTAGAATGGAGCAGAATTTCATCATCTTTCCTGAGAGTCTCACTGAGTGCAAAAGACTCATCCGTCATCAAGTGTGCTAAGAATATAGCCGCTACTGAAATTTAATTGCTGGTGAAGGCTGTCATGATTTTGTTTGCTCTTTTTTTCTTCTCTTTCCCTCGCTTTCTGTCTTCAGCTCTTTACTTCACACTCTTATTTGGTCAATGAGAAATGACAATGAAATCTCAAATTATCGTGATCTACCAAAAATAACATTATTCTATACATGATACAAGGCTGTAATACTCAATTAAACAACATGGAAACATGGCAGTATTATCCCCTTAAAAACTCACATATAGAAAGATCAGCAAATCAAATTGATCATCTTGACTCTGATTGTCATGTATTTTTAGGTAATAGTTCCACACTCCATGTTGCAGCAAGGGATTTACGCACTGAGCCTCAATAAAGAACGAACACAGTCTGGTTCAGATGGCATCCAGAATTCACAGAGTCTGGGCAACGTGCTGCAGACAAACACTTCTGTGTCTCCAAAATCACTGGTGTCAGGGGGAAACAGGCAGCATCTGATGGAACACTGCCCTGGTTCTCCCTCTCCCCTTCTCCTCCAAGCGCTGGGAGGCACGGGGAAAAAAGACGAAGCAGTACTGAAGAGAAACTGAAAGAGAGGGAGAGAGGAACGTCGAGGAGGAAAGGGAGTGAGACTCGACGAGATGAATTATGCAAAGCTGTCAGAGGCGGCTATTGTTGGAGGTGCTGGCTGTGTTAAAGAGAACCAGTCCTGATCTTCATGGGGGGTGGGGGCACTTTGTGACAGGTGGATTGTCTTGGAGGGACACACCAGCAACGACAAGTACGCTCTTTATTACCGTTATTTACAGAGGTCACCGACAGGGAGATCTGAGCTGATTTGTACAGGAGCCCCGAGGAAATATAATTTCCGAACATAGGCTTAGTGAAGAGTTGCCATCTCAGCATTCTGGACGGTTTTGCAAAACGCTTTGTGTGCTGAAGTCAGGAGCGTGTGCCAACTCAGTTTCAGCTGTTGTATATGTTTATTAAGTTGATTTTGCAAATAACTCTTTATCAGTTGTAAGACATCCAAGAAATAAAACTGAGTAACGATTGTTAAAAAAATCATGCCCTTCACAGTTTCCTGTAGGCCAACGTGATGTCTTCAAGTTACTTGTTTTTTCCTTTTATAATGATGTAAAAAGAGTAAAACTTCACTGTTGAGAAGTGAATGTTTGCTCAGTAAATCACTTTGAAGGTCCTGCAATCTTATTTTCTCTGGCTCATCTAACTGGTTTAAAGTGAGCAGGGCTCAGTTGAAGAGTTGACATGACATCGTGTATCTCCATCCACCAATCAGAATTTAGCAACATTTGACTCTGATGACAGTGGGTGGTTCTTTGGTCACTGTCAATTAAACCTGATCTAACCACCACACTCACACAGACACAAGCTGATTCAACGAGATTCTCGTACCAAATAATAACTTACAATATGTATATTTTTTACTTTCATTGTTGCTTATTGAGTCTTAAGTGTTTAATGTCACAGTCTTTGAAGTGTAACTCCACCCTCATATTCTGCTGGAGCCCTCTGTCCTTGCATATTTAAAAAATGCAACGAGTGAGGGAGCAACCACTGTTGGCCTCGTGGCTACGTAGTGTGTCAGCCTGACTGACAAGGATTAGAGTCTTGTTGTATATACATTTTATGATGTAGATATGTCCCAACTGGTTGACTCTGTCAGCATTGACCTTATAAGGTTCAGGGCTGATTTAAAACAGTAAATGGCATGTTGAGCCATTTTCAACCTATGACGTGTCAATTTATATACATTTGTTAAGAAATGTCAATATTAACACTAGCATTGACTCCTAACTAGCACTAGCAAAAACACAACTAAATGTGCACTACCTCTTTTAATTATATTTAATTATCACAGTTGTTGTCCAGATGATGTAGGGTTGTTCCTTTGTAGCACCTTATATTTTTGGATTAATCATTTTTAACATTTCAGAAAATAGTCAAACAAACATCTACCACAAGTGGTTCCAGGACATCATAAAAATAATGGTTATTCCTTCCAAATCCCAAGGTAGAAGCATAAAACATACCCGCTCTCATCACTGATGAATAACTGAATGTCAGACATGAAACAAGTAAATCTCACTTAGATCCTTGAAACCTCTCCAACTGCCCTGAAGAGCCAATTGACTTGGACACATTTCTTCACGCTGTATTATACAGATGGTTTATGGTTTATGCTTGGAAGAAGTGCAGAGGTGTAGGACAGTACCAGGTGTCAGAGGGACTGTACTCAACTAGCATGGGAGTCGTTGGGACGTGTGAGGAGCTGCGCTACGTAGATCATGAACTGTCTTTCCATGCCTCACCGGCTCACCAGAGGATCTCTGTGTGACACTAATTTTGCAGTGTCGACTGTTCCACTGAGCGGTCATAGGTGACTGACTGTCCTTATTCAACTACATGATCAAAGGTATAAAGGGAATATAGAAGCGAGTTATGCTGCAAAAAGTAAAAAAAGGAACATGAATTCACGATTTTACCTACAAAAAGTTATCTTCAAGCGTCAGACACATCCTCACAGTATTTTGGCTTTTCTATTTTACAGATTGATGTGCACTAATGTGTACTCTCAGAAGGGTAACTAGAAGCAGATTTTGCATAATCAAGGCACGAGAGACTGGCTTTTATTCTTCCCTGCTTAAAGTAGTACAGTTCATACTGTAGTTCAAACCTTTGAAAGCTTGCAGAAACACAATAGAATTCCCCCAAGAGCCTCTATGACCTTTTTGTACATAATTTAAACAACCATGAATGTCTCTCCTGTATCCTGATAGTGTCCCCATGTGCAGCGCCTGAGTACAAGCAGGACACTTTGATGAGCTGTGAAAAAGATGGCATCTTCTGGTCCTCAGAGTACGGGGACATGCCTGGTCACTCAAAGGCTTATAGCTTATAAGGACTCAATTCTAATTCCTTCTATAGTGGGGGCTTGTGGCTCAGTGGGTAGGACTTGTAGCATTAGCTGTTTTCCAGACAGAGAATCTCTTTTTACAAGTCTATAAAGAAGAAGGTGATCCTAATCAGGGAGGCTTCTGGGCGTGTATGCTTGCACTCATCCTGTACATTAATCTGCCAATCTGGACGGGTGTTTACAATTTCCTGAATGTGATGAGATGTGAGTGAGATGTCCTGTGGCCTCGTAAAACGTACGTGTGTGTGTGTGTGTGTGTGTGTGTGTGTGTGTGTGTGTGTGTGTGTGTGTGT